>ML796815.1:340605-352428 GCA_009831015.1 Picea engelmannii
TTTTCATAATTTAAGATCAAAAAATGCCAAGAATCATGCAATTTCGCTACTTGAAATGCAAGGATGCCCCCAATCTAATATAAAGGAAGAATTAAAATCTTTTTGTTTCAAAAATTTCACTAAAAGAAATAATGAACTTTCTTAAAACAAAGAAATCCAAACTAAAAATTCTCTTTTAAAGAAAACTATTCAGAAGAAATCTTATCTTTCCCTAAACAATTCTAAAGAAAACATATGCTTTGTAATTGAAAGACACTCAAAGCAAGAGACTAATCCTTCAAAACCAAACAAAGAAAACATGGACAAAAGCAACTCAAAGATTGTCAAGAAGACTGTAAATAGATCAATATAGGCTCCAAGAGTTCAATACAACTATTCAAAGAAAAACTGGGCATCAAAAAATGACAAGACCCAATCCAAAAAAAATTACAAACAAGTTCACAAGTTGGCATTGTATTACAGTGCGAGAATCAAAGATTCTCGCAAGCTGAACAAAGGTTGACTGCGAGGGGTTCTCACTGGACTTAACACCAGGGTGCGAACTCAGGTGTTTCTCACAGGCGACTAAAGGGTACAATGCGAGAATGCCTGTAAACAAGCAAAAATTTGAAAAAGGACTAAATTTGAGTGAACTTTCAGATCCAGAGAGTCTGGATGGATCTCCCATAGACTCAGAGACCAGAAAACAAGAAATCAAAGCAAGGGAAACTAGACTAACTAGGAAACAATATATTCCCCATTGGAGTCACCAATTTTTTTATCGGACTAATAGGTATGTGTGGACACTAACTGATCTCCCTAGATTCACCTAGATCTAGAACAAAACACACCAGAACATGATGCTTTCCTTGAGTTTTAGATATTGAATTTACTAACTAAAGAGGGATGAGTGACATACCGTTTGAATGTCGCTTCCTCTCACCATCGCCATCCTAGCTCCGTTCCAACGCTCATACAATGATGATCCTACAAAAGAACGCAACCAACCAAAGTGATAGTAATAACATAAACTCAATATAAACCTATGTATGTGATCAAGGAATCATACAATAAAACACAATAAGCTTTATAGGAAAGAATCACATTACTATATCATATTGAATGTGAAAGAGAGATTACAACCATGGCCTTGATGTCGTAAGGTCCCTTCCAACTGTCCTTCATTCCCCACACACTTCCACTTCAATAATTTTGAGCATAGATCTGATAATATTCACAATCTATATTGACAAAGTGTCTCATCTAGCCAAGCTAAAAATCTCCAAAGCTCAATCCAATCCAAGCTAATCCCAAAAGCTCCAAAGCTAACCAAGCTCAAAAGCTAGCCAAAGCTAACTTTCTCCATGAGAAATCCTCTCCTTTTATAAGTTGAAGAGGATAAGGTGAGAAGGTTAGGATGATCCCACTAAATCATGAAAGCGAGTAAGATCCAAACCATTTAGATGCCACCTCACCATAGAAGTTTCTCCTTCTAGAAGATTCGAGAAAACACTTGTTTTTCCCACGTGTAGGCATTCTCACACCCTACCTATAGAGAAACCTGCAAACATATCGTACCCTCGTTATGGTGCAACCTGCGAGAATCAGGCATTCTCGCACCCTGCCTATATAGAAACCTACGAACTTTCTTTTTTACAAGATTTTTACAAGGGAAAATGTAACTTCTCTTCTCAGGAAAAGTTCTTCTCCCTTCTCTCTTCAGGAAATCAGGCCACTGACCCCTTTGAAGGCAACAAATAGGTTTACATCATTAACGGTCATAGGGATGATGAAAATAATGTGTAACAACATACTTGGAAAGGTGATCAACAACCACCATGATGACAGATTTATTTCCCAATTTGGGTAAGCTGGTAATAAAATCCATAGAGATATCCTTCCAAATAGCAGGTGGAATCGAGAGAAGTTGTAGTGTGCCCAGTGATTTCGTTGTTTCTCCCTTGTTGCATTGACACAAGTCACATTCAGATACAAAATTATGAATGTCCTGTTTCATACCGTCCCAGAAAAAGGAACGTTTGACCCTGTCATAGGTTTTGGTGAACCCGGAGTGCCCTACTATGGGTGTAGCATGAAGCTTAGAAAGTACTGTGGATTTAAGCTTTGATTGTTTACTTAAATACAAACAACCTTTGTGTCGAATTTCCTCATGGAGCCAAGTACCCCGAGAAGCTGGAGCATTGGACTGCAATTGTTGGATCAACTACAAACTTTTGGGATCTTGTAGCCATTCCTGGCGAATGGCTTAGAGCCAATCTGGTACAATGAATGAAAGAGAAAAAAGGGATCCTTCATCTTCATATTTTTGGGAAAGTGCATCCACAACCACATTGTCTTTTCATTTCTTATAAATGATCTCATAATCATATCCAAAGAGTTTAGTCACCCATTTTTGTTGTTTTGGGGAGGAAATGTGTTGTTCCATAAAATACTTGAGGCTTTGATGGTCTGTCTTACTTTGGAACCGTTGCCCCAATAGATAAGGATGCCACAGATCCATGACATGTAGAATAGCCAACATTTCCTTTTCATATATGGATTTGCCTAGATTTCTTTCAGATAGTTTCTTGTTGGTAAAGTCCACAGGTCTACCCTCTTGCATAAGGACAACACCAATTCCTTTCCCTGAGGCATCACATTCCAACACAAAGGTCTTTGTGAAATCAGGAAAGGCGATGATTGGAGTGGTGCACATGGCCATCTTCAAGGTTTGAAAAGCTCGAGCAGTGGTTGGAGTCCAAGTGAAAGAGTTCTTTTTGGGGAGAGCAATGAGAGGTGTCGCAATCTCCCCATAATTCTTAGCAAACTTTCGATAATACCCTGTTAAGCCTATAAATCCACGCAATCTCTTAAGAGTCTTTGGGTGAGGCCAGTCTTACATAGCTTCAATCCTTTTAGGATCCACCTTGACACCATCTTTGCCAACTAGATTACCCAAGTATTCTACTTCTGTGGCACCAAAAGTACATTTAGATTGTTTCAGGAAAAGTTGGTGCTGAGAGAGTAGATGGAGAAATCGATCCACATGAGCAAGATGGTATGTATAGGTTTTTCTATAGATGAGGATATCATCAAAGAAAAATAAGACAAAATGGTGGAGAAAAGGATGGAAGACATCATTCATGAGGGTTTGGAAGGTGGAGGGGGCATTACACAAGCCAAATGGCATGACCAAAAACTCATAGTGGCCCTCATGAGTTCTAAAGGCAGTCTTGGGAATATATGCCTCTTTCATACGTATCGGGTGGTAGCCTGAATGAAGATTCAGTTTATTGAGGAATTGGGTGCCACTCAATCCATCCAGGAGGTCATCAATGACATGAATGGGGAATTTGTCTTTGATGGTAAGTTTGTTGAGGTCATGAAAGTCAGGAATTTGTCTCTATTGCTTGTATGGCATGGGGTTGGGAAATAACACCAGAATGTGTCCTAACTTTCGTGCCCTCAACGAAATTCAACCCAGTCTGAAGAATACTACTGAGAGGAACTGCCCAAATGCTTAACCATAAAGAAATGTGTATTTACATGGAAACCCAAACACAATTGTGCGGCAATAGATCTTATCTATTTTAATTTGTTTATGTTTATGTTCCCAAGGGTTAGGTATTCAAGAGTTCTACAGACAAGGGTTTTCCCTGTGCTATAGCTCTCTGATATACGTGCAGGTTCCAACAGTAGTACTCAGCCCAATATCTTAGGGCACTAACTAAGGAGCATAGACCGTACCCTTAGTCGTACTACCCAACTACCCAGGTACTAGAGAGTATCTTCCTGAGTGTTGTTCTTGGTGACACTATAGCAGTCAGGCGACCGATCCATTTATCTAAAGAGGGCTTCAGGTAATCTAGGTTGATCCGTACATAGGTGTTGTCTGATGCACTACCACTCGAAGGGGTACCAACAAGGGTTACAAGGGTGGCCAACAGATGTGTACTTAAGTACCACTTGTATTTCCTGCATGTATGAATCCATCAACCATGGGTTTATGCACGTAATGACATATCTTTGTGGCTTAAAGACGCCGGAATACATCTCTACCCTGGAAAAAAAATTAACCCACACTTTCTGCCGAGGAAAGTGCTCTGATACCACTTGTAATATACCAGATATAAAATGTATCCAGAATGGAAATAAAAGGCTAGTAATGGCAGAATAGCAACAATATAACAAGAACATTCACCACAATAACACTAAAATGATATAAGAATAACAACATAAATAACACTTTGAATCTAAAAGAAATGTTAATGGGCCTCTTTGAGGGGGAAACCTCTAGTTGAGAAAAGATCTATTGCAATAATATCCCAGCTAGGGTTCTCATACCCTCAACTCCTATTTATACTAAAAAGAAGCATCTAGAGGAAGATAATTCTAGAAGCAGAAGCTTCTATTAGGTCTTCTTACATCCGCCTTATTCTATTTTATTGAAAGGCCTTATTAATATTGACCTTTATTACATTCGAATATATTGTTCTACCTATGTGTAGGTTAGGACCCTAACATAGTCTGCAACTATGACTACCAGGTTTTTCTTTTGTGCAGTACTAAACTCCTTTGTCACAAATCCTGTACTTAATTATTCAATGATATCAATGAAGTATTCATCATCTACCTGTACTAAAAATAACTATGCATCATGGAAGTTGTCTTTCAAGTTAGTAGGTTCTTGTCCATTGGTTACCCTTGATAGATGATCAAGTCCTACATTCAGCTTCCCTATAGTTACTATTACTTCAAAATAAAATTCCTAGAATAATAAAAACAATCTACAGATCCTCCCCCCCAACACTAGCTTGTTGACTAGATATTTGAGGGTATAATGATCTGTGAACATTTTAAAATGTTTACCCAATAAATAATGCATGAATTTTTGAAGTGCATATACCATTTCTATGCCTTCTCTTTCCGTTGTGTTGTAATTCTTCTCATATTTTGACAACTTCCCTCTTGCAAAGGATATAATATGGTCTAAGTCCCCTGCTCCTATTTGTGCCAGAATTGCTCTAAGTTCTATTGTTGATGCATCTACGTGCACATGAAATGTATTTTCTCAATCTGGAAATAATAATATAGGTGTTGTCACCATATTTTCCTTTAGAGTGTCCAATCCTTGTTGACAATCCTCATTCCACTGAAATTTGTTGTCCTTCTTGAACAATTTTTCCATCGATGAAGTAATCTGTGCATACCCATTTATAAACTTCTTGTAGTAGCATGTGTGTCCCAGTGTGGCTCTTAACTAGCGCAATGAATTTGGTGGTGGTAAAGTCACAATTAATGCAATCTTAGAAGGGTCAACCAGTATGCCATGCTTGCAAACTATATGTCCCAACAATATCCCAAAAGGTGTACCAAAAATGCATTTCTTGATGTTTAATGATATCTGACATTGCCTGCATCTTTTCATCATTAATCTTAAAACTTTTACATGATATTTCAAAATACTATACATAGTCCATTCATCTAGATATACTTCTAGAAACTGATGTATGAATTCCTTAAAAGCATCTATGACTACCCTTGAAAAGATATCTAATGCATTATTCATTCCAAATGGAAAGACTCTATATTGGTAGGATCCTCATTCTGTATGAAATGTAGTCTTATACCTTTTCTACAGAGCTATTTTTATATGATGGTAACTTGAGAATCCATCTGTGAATGAATACGATTCCTGGCCTCCCACATTTTCTAAGACCTCATCTATAAACGGGGTAGGGAAAGGGTCATGTAAGAAAGTCTCATTGATTTTCCTCAAATATACACAAATCCTTATCCCCCCTTTCTTCTTTTACTGGGCTACCATGGGACTGATCCATTTAGATTCCTCTATTGGTTCTATAATGCCAACTTTCAACATTCGGTCAATTTCTGCTTTCACTTTCTACTTATACACTGGATTCAGTCTGTAAAGTCTCTATCTGACAGGTCTAGCCTCGGGTTTGAGGGTAATCTTCATCTCACCTACTCCCCTGCTATGCCTTTCATCTATGTAAAGGTTGTTGGAAACAATTCATTATATTTTCACAATAACTTTGTTATTGTTTATAATGTTTTCTCATCCCAATAGTCTCTGATACTTTCCATTTTATGATTGTCAATCATCCCAATGTTGAATTTATTAACTTTTATTGGTGCAGCAAATTCCTCTGAATTCAGGGATGGAACTTCCACCTATCTCTCTCCTTCAATATTTGTGATCTAAATGTTGCATGAATCATATTCATCTAGTGCTTCCTCTTAGACATGATAATGTGATACTAACTCTTTGATTGTCTATATGTTCTTTTAATGATATTTTGTTATGATTTCAACCTCTGGTTCATAAAAAAATATCACTCCCCTTATCATATTCATATATAAATACATTTTGGGGTTCTCATTCTTGAATGAGAAGGTTACTACAAAATTTTGTTGTAATTGTGTCCATTTTGTAGTGCCTTTGTGCATTTCCTGGTATATGTACCAGTTCCCTGTGATTCCTTACAATGTATGAATAAGGTGATGAGGCCATTCCTCTGGTGGTGTCATCCTCCATTGTTTTTTGCACTTCTCCAAGTGTTCAACTGGTTTTCCTCGCCCATCATACTTCGACACTGTAGTGCTCCTCTTTTCTACATAAAATCTAATGCACATTAGTTATTTACACTCGTACCAGTCCTAAATTGTTTCTTTGTGCATACCCCACCATCTTGCAGGTATTTCCTTGATTGAAATATCCAGGGCTAACAACCTATTATTTTCCAACACTTCCTCCTCATATTTTGTCAAGAATTCCTCTAAGTCATTCAACCCATGAAAATTGGGAGGTTCTCTTATCTTTGTACCAACCGACCTTAGTACGCAGTTTATTCTTGTGCACCTCCTTGTGGAGACTTTGTGTATTTGTTGTTGCCAATTATCCAAACTTGTTTATGAGTTTGAAGCACACGATGTAATTCTTCTCTAAGTACCACATCTTCAGATGGATTAATATAATATTCTTCTCGTGTAGTGGTTCTATACAACTGGTTTATTTTTTCCAGGTCCAAACAAGTCACCTCTACAAACATTTTTCCTTCTTAAGGATATGAAGGTGCAATAAATATATATTCACCTGATTCAAAATACATTTTCCTTGTCTTCAGGTTGATCACAACCTAGTTATCAAATTCCCAATCCAATCCAAGTAATTTGTTGGATTACTGAGAGGGGGGGTGAATCAGTAATAGAGAAATTTAATCATTTTTAACCATATAATCCAAGTGTTATATCAATGAAGCATTATCACCCAATAACTGAAGAGTAAATAAGCAATGAACAAATGAACAAACATACACATACACAATACACCAATGTTTTATGTGGAAACCTAAATTGGGAGAAAACGACATAATTCTTTTTCTTATATGTCTTGAAGAATTACATTCATTGGAAGAACCAACTTCCTTTGTTTTCCAGCTGCATCTGGAAGGAGGCTCCAACCCCCTAGTTTCTCAGGCTACAACCTGAGGGAAGCTCCAACTCCCCAATTCTTTGGCTACAACCAGAAGGAGGATACAACCCCCTATGTTCTCCGACGACAACCGGAAGGTGGCTACAACCACCTGTCATTTCCCCGTCCTACCACTCTAAAGTAGAAGTAGAATGATGGAACCACTATCAACCTGTCATTGTGAGATATACCACTGTAAACCTGTACCAATAAATCCGAACCATGCATCAACTTGTACCTCAACCTGTACCATAAACAAGTGCATCAACCATGCACCAACCTGTACCAAATAACCTGTAATCAAACTATACCATAAACAAGTGCATCCAACCATGTACCAAGTATGTACCAATCATGTATCAACTACTCATCAACTATGACTCATCAATATGTACCAACATCATCAACTATACACCTCATGTATGTGCCAACTCATCAACTACTTGTCTCAACCATGTACTCAACATGTACCTCAACCAAAATCCCTCATCAATTTCATCATACAAATCTGTTTTGTAGCTCTATAATAGACCTAGTGCATATGATCACATTCTTCCAAACCTTCCTTAACTTCAACAACTAGAGACTAGCATTTCACCAAACTTTTCTTTAGTCTCACATGCCTATTTTTGGATTAGTCAACAACCCTAACTTGAAGTAATCATAACATTGTACCTGTAATGTATAAATATATGAAATTGATACACAATGTTATTCAGTTTGTTTTATTCAATTCCTCCAAGTGTCACTACTTGGAATCTTTCAGAAGAGGATTTATAGAAAAAATGGCATACCTTGTTGAATTATGGCTTATTCTAGAGAGCAACCTTGTAGAGCGTGTCCCACATGGAATATTTGTTGAATTGATATGAAACTATGACCTAAAATACTACATAATGTACCCTAACCAACACATTTGGTTTCACATAATTTGGATCTGTTATGAAGAAGTTATGACGTTTTTACCTAAAACACTTGTTTTTGACTAGTTTAAGGACTAGACATAAACCCTATTTTCCATGGAGTGTAGCTCCAAAAATACAATGACCCAATATCTGACGTTTTTACCACAGATACTTTGATGCAGGAGCATCTACGACATCATGAAACAAGCAGCGCGGGGATAAAGAGATACAACTGGATAGTGCCAGTACATACATTTTTTGAATTAACTTCGAAGATTATTGCGCCGCCATTGAAATAAAGGCATTCAAAGCTGACCGCACTTGTATTATGTTATATATAGGAAGGGATTTAATAGTTTTAATGTTGTTAGATAGGAATTAGCTGTAGATTAGACAGTTTTACTTCCGGGAGGGAAAACGAATATAGGCACCCTCCTTGTATAATTGAGATTATTATTATTATTATTCAGTATTAGCATAGAGGAGCAAGAGAGAGAGAAAGCAGAGAACTTGTGAAGAACACCCATGTACAGATATTGAATTAATAGTGAAGTTTTGATTCAATTCCATGGCTATGATTGTTCTCTGTGTGTTGTTGATATTATGCTGTTGCATATTTGCTTCTTGTTTTGCCTATTGTCTATATGCTGCATATGTGATTGCCTGGCAGGTTCGAAATCTGAGGGATTGAGAGATTGATTTTAAATCATTTCTCTGTCTAAGCTGGGAGATTCCTGCAGAGAGTGCAGTGGAATACCTCCGCATAGAGTGCGTTGAGTAGGCTGGACAGTTAAACCCTCATCTTTGGTTGCTCAGAAGTCGGGCTGAGTTATTCGAACCGTGCAGGTGAAGTGCAGGTCTAGTTGAAGTCTCAAAGTCAAGCCTGGGAAGAGAAGAGTAGGAGAGCCGTGGTTAAATTCCATGGATGTGTTTATTTTATGTGGGCTGTCCGCATTATGCCTTTGCATATTTGCTTCTTGTTACGTATTTCTTTCATATGCTGCGTATGTGATCTTATGGAAGAATTGAGTTCAGAGTGGTTCCGAGTGAAAAGTTGGTGAAAGCTTAGGAGGGAGAGTTCCTAGCTAGTATTGTGGAACAGACCCAAGTGAAGCCCGAACGGGAGAAGTTTCGGAGCGAAGGACTCTTCAAGAGGAAGAGAATCGACGACTTGAACTCTTGAGAAAGAGTTAACCTCCAAGAGCAAGTGGGACTCATTTTCCATCGCATTTCGGCATATCGGGGTTGGCGAGTGCAAGAGTTGCATGCACGTCGAAATCGCGAATAGCGATTTCCCGATTTCGTGGGATCCGTCGATCGTTGGAGGGACAGGTAGCACGAATCCGGAGAATCGGAGTTCGGCGTTCGGGGTTTTCAACAGCAAGGAACTTTGTGTCGAGGATTCACGATCCGTGAAATCTCGAAGGTGATGTGGCAGAGTGGGGCCCCGAAAGATAGGAGAGCCCAGGTGGCGTTTGATCGAGGATCGGCACCTCAGGGCTCGGGGTTTTGAAAGGCATGCTGTTGACATCGCGAGTGGCGACATCCTGATCTATTGACCATTGACCATCAGCATTCGGGGTTTGGAGCTTTGAGTTGCACGAGGAGTGCGCATGGAGTTCGCGATATCGCGAAACCTGATTTCCCGAAGTAACTGCCGGGAGATCAATAGAGAGTCCTGTGGGTGACGAGAAGCCCCGTTACAGGATTGAAGGGTGTTACAACTCTTTGAACTGTGGGAAGCAAAGGTCCTGGTGAGAGCGACAGTGCCGTCGAGGGTAGATGGACTTGCGTCAGTGTGGTATCAGAGCCTGAAGATCTTGTCTGTATATTTCAGGCAGGAGGAGTGAAGGAGGAAAGGAAAGCACTCGGATACTCATGACTTGCGTCAGAGTGGTATCAGAGCTGGAAGTGGAGCTCTCTTTGTTTAGGTAGCAGAGAGAAGCAGATACACCATGCCGCCCAGAAGAGAGAGGCAATCTCCTGATCGTGAAGACAGAGATGCCCGAAGAAGGGGTAGGCCAACAGGTAATGCTGAGATGGAGCGAGAGATGAGAGATCTCCGAGCCAGACTTGAAGAAATGGAAACCACCCAAAGATGTGGTGTTGGTGCAGTAGAGTTCAGTGATCCCGAGATTGAAGAGGAAGCTGGACATGCTGAAGAAGAAGTCACGACAGAGGATGCATCAACCGAAAGGCTGATTAGAGCCATTTCGAGGATGAACTCGAAGATGAATATGGACATTCCCGTCTATGAGGGAAGTCTAAATGCAGAAGAGTTGTTGGATTGGATCCGAGCACTCGACACCTACTTAGATTACGAAGACATCGAAGAAGACAAGAAAATAAAGCATGTTGTTACCAAATTGAAGGGACATGCAGCCTTATGGTGGGACGAGCTGCAGGCGGACAGGCGTTCCAAAGGAAAACAGAAGATAAAGAGCTGGGATCGGATGATCGCCAAGATGAAGGCAAAGTTCATTCCGAGGGATTACCAGATCACTCTGTTCAGGTGCATGCAGAACCTGAGACAGAAGTTGATGACGGTTAAAGAGTACACCGAGGAGTTCTACAGGCTCAACATCAGAGCGGGTCATCGGGAGAGTGATGACGAAAAGGTGGCGAGATACCTGAATGGTCTTAGGTATGAAATTCAGGATGAATTGAGCATGGTCACCATCCGAACAGTTGAGGATGCGTACCAGATGGCTTTGAAGGCTGAAGAGAAGCTGAGCCGCAAGCAGGGACAGCGAGGGAGAGGCCGAAGCCAGCCTAGAGGCAAAGCAGTTGCCCAAGAACGAACTCAAATACCCAAGGAGGAGTGGAAGAAGCCTCAGGGCAGAGTTGAAGGAGGTGGAACCTCACGGCAGAGGCAGCAATATGCTGAGCCGATGAGGCAGCATACTGAGCCGGGTGGTGGATATGCTGACGCCAACGTAATTCCTCGTACCCGAGGTAGAGGAAGAGGCAGAGGAGGAATTATCACATGTTTTACATGTGGGAAAGACGGACACAAAGCCGTTGACTGTCCAGAAAGGAAGATGGACAGAGGGAAATCCCACGTCGCTGAGGCGCAGTGGCGTGACATTGAGGATGAAGACACTGGAAGTGGGAAGTCGCTGACAGTGCACAAGGCTCTCTTGAAACCTGAGAAAGAGGTGGACAACTCAGCGCAGAGATGCAGACTGTTCCGGACGACTTGCAAGACCAAGGGTTGGAAATGCAAGGTCATAGTGGACAGCGGAAGCACCGATAATATCGTCTCGACCGAGATGATGGAGAAGTTGGAGCTGAAAATGAGCAAACACCCGAGTCCATACAAAGTGTCATGGCTGCAGAAAGGACACCAGGTATGTGTTACAAGGCAATGCTTGGTCAATTTTAAAATGGGTGAATATAGGGATGAAATTCTGTGTGATGTCATTCCCATGGATGTCTGTCATG
>ML796815.1:352478-364721 GCA_009831015.1 Picea engelmannii
GAGAAGGATGGGAGATCACATACATTGCATCTGGTAAAGGATAAGGAAGTGAAGCCGGAAGTGAGCAGTACCATACTTCTCATGAGTGGGAAGGAACTTCTCACAGAGCTGGAGAAGGATGAGGATCCACAATTCTTTGTTGTTAGGAAGCCAAAAAATTTCCTGACAAACACAAGAGTGGACGACTTACCAGAGGAGATTCAGGAACTGTTGGGAGAGTTCGCTGATATCATCGTGGACGAACTACCTTGTTCGTTGCCGTCGATGAGGAGTGTGAGTCACCACATCGACCTCATACCTGGAGCAAGTCTATCGAATAAGGCAGTATACAGGTTGACACCTCAGGAGAATGAGGAAGTCAAAAGGTAGGTACAGGATCTGCAGGATAAAGGACTGGTGAGAGAAAGTCTTAGTCCGTGTGTCGTTCCAATGGTACTGAGTCCGAAGAAGGATGGAGGTTGGAGGATGTGTATAGACTCCAGGGCGATTAATAAAATTACCATCAGGTACAGATTTCCATTGCCGAGAATGGATGATTTGATGGATTGCCTGAGTGGGGAAAATTACTTTTCCAAGATAGATCTCAAGAGCGGATATCATCATATCCGGATGAGAGAGGGAGATGAGTGGAAGACAGCATTCAAAACAAACGAGGGTTTGTACGAATGGTTGGTCATGCCGTTTGGGTTGACAAATGCGCCTAGCACATTTATGAGGCTGATGAATGAAGTCTTGTGGGAATTCATTGGGAAATTTGTGGTCGTGTATTTGGACGACATACTAATATTCAACAAGACCATGGCTGAACACTTGAGGCATTTGGCCACTGTAATGAGGAGGCTACAGCAGGAGAAGTTGCTGATCAATTTGAAGAAGTGTTCCTTCATGCAGACAGAGCTCATTTATTTGGGCTTTGTAATATCGACAAATGAATTGAAGATGGATCCTGAGAAGGTTGAAGTAATTAGGAATTGGCCATCACCAAGGAATGTTTTTGAGGTGAGGAGCTTTCATGGACTGGCTAGTTTCTACCGAAATTTCATTCGAAATTTCAGTGGAATCAACGCAACAATGATGGACACTATGAAGAAGCGGCATAAATTTTTTCATTGGACTGCTGAGGCTGAGAAGAGCTTCAATCTGTTGAAGCGGAAGATTACTGAGCAACCAGTGTTAGTGTTGCCAGATTTTCAGAAAACATTCCAAGTGAAGTGTGATGCTAGTGGGTATGTTGTTGGAGGGGTTTTAAGTCAGGATGACAGACCTGTAGCATATTATAGAGAGAAGCTGGATGATGCGAAGCTGAAGTACTTGACATATGATAAAGAGTTCTATGCCATTATACAGGCATTGAAAAAGTGGAGGCATTATTTGATACCCAAGGAATTTGTCTTATACAGTGATAATCATGCATTACAGTTTGTGAGTCAACAGGAGAAGCTAAATCAGAAGCATGCAAAGTGGGTAGAGTACATGCAAAATTTCATGTTTATGATAAATCACATTTCAGGGACTGCCAATAAGGTGGCTGATGCCTTGAGCAGGAAATGTTTGCTGCTGCAGGAGTTCAAAGTCAAAACCTTAGGTTTTGAAAATTTAAAGGATATGTATGCAGGTGACGCAGACTTTTGCGAGGCATACGAGGCAACCGAGAACCCAGTTCTCAGGGATAGGAGTCCGTGGATTGACTACCTGATTCAGGATGGATTTTTGTTCAAAGGCAATCAATTGTGCATTCCAGATTGCTCTATGAGAGAGAATTTGGTGAAGGAAAAACACAGTGGAGGATTAGCAGGTCATTTTGGACACGATAAGACCTTCGCCAAGCTGACCGAATATTATTATTGGCCTGGCATGCGCACTGATGTAAAGCGGTTTGTTGACAGGTGCAGGATATGTCAACATGCAAAAGGCCGAAAGCAGAACACAGGGTTCTATCAGCCATTGCCCATACCCGAGAGACCATGGGAAGCCATCAGTATGGATTTTGTGTTGGGTTTACCGAGAAATCAGCGAGGAGTGGATTCCATCTTTGTGGTGGTGGACAGGTTTTCAAATATGGCACATTTCATTCCATGTCATAAGACCAACGATGCAACCCACATCACAAATTTGTTTTTCAAAGAGATTGTCCGATTGCATGGATTGTTGAGGAGCATAGTCTCAGATCGGGATACCAAGTTCGTAGGTCACTTTTGGAGGAAGCTATGGAAGAAGCTAGGGACTGACTTGGCATTCAGTTCTTCTTACCATCCGCAGACAGATGGACAAACGGAAGTAGTCAACAGAAGCTTGGGGGATCTGTTGAGAAGCCTGGTGACTGAGCATCACAGTAGTTGGGATTAGATCCTACCATAGGCAGAATTTGCGTACAACGATTCAATGAACCAAAGTACAGGTAAGAGCCCATTTCAAATTTTGTATGGGACGTAGCCGAGAGGAGTGTCTGAGCTCAGGGAGTCATAACAGGCTGAAACTAGTAGCGCGAGAGCTGAGGAATTCGCTGAAGCAATGCAAGAACTTCACACGCAGGTGAAGCAGTGATTGCAGAAATCGAATCAGGAGTACAAGCGCAGAGCCGATCAGAGGAAAAGACAACTTCAGTTTGAAGTTGGGGACATGGTTCTGGCGCACTTGAGGAAGGAAAGGCTCCCGAGGGGAACATATAACAAGCTCAAGATGAAGAAAATTGGACCATGCAGAGTCCTGAGGAAATTTGGTGAGAATGCATATGAGCTTGAATTGCCAGAGGGCATCGGGATATCTCCGATTTTCAATATTTCAGACTTATACCCCTACAGGGATGATACAGCAGGCACTGGAACTGATGAACCACCAGTGATCCAGTGGCAGAAGCAATTTCCAGTTGCACAGAAACCGTAGATGGAGTGCATATTGGATAAAAGAGTTGGAAGGAAGACTAGGAGAAAGCAATATTTTGAGTACCTGGTGAAATGGGAAAATCACCCAGTGGAGGATGCCAGCTGGGAAACAGAGGCAGTGATTCAGAAACATGGGCAGACTGTGCAGGAGCTCATGGACAGGATCCCATGAAATATTTTAAGCCGAGGAGTATGATGCAGGATCATCTACGACGTCATGAAACGAGCAGCGCGGGGATAAAGAGATACAGCTGGACAGTGCCATCACATACGTTTTTTGAATTAACTTCGAAGATTGTTGCACTGCCATTTAACTGAAGGCATTCAAAGAGGAGAGCACCTATATTATGTTATAGATAGGAAGGCATTTAATAGTTTTAATGCTGTTAGATAGGAATTAGCTGTAGATTAGACAGTTTTACTTCCGGGAGGGAAAACGAATATAGGCACCCTCCTTGTATAATTGAGATTATTATTATTATTATTCAGTATTAGCATAGAGGAGCAAGAGAGAGAGCAAGCAGAGAACTTGTGAAGAACACCCATGTAAATATATTGAATTAATAGTGAAGTTTTGATTCAATTCCATGGCTGTGATTGTTCTCTGTGTGTTGTTGATATTATGCTGTTGCATATTTGCTTCTTGTTTTTCCTATTGTCTATATGCTGCATATGTGATTGCCTGGCAGGTTCGAAATCTGAGGGATTGAGAGATTGAGTTTAAATCGTTTCTCTGTCTAAGCTGGGAGATTCCTGCAGAGAGTGCAGTGGAATACCTCTGCATAGAGTGCGTTGAGGAGGCTGGACAGTTAAACCCTCATCTTTGGTTTCTCAGAAGTCGGGCTGAGTTATTCGAACCGTGCAGGTGAAGTGCAGGTCGAGTTGAAGTCTAAAAGTCAAGCCTGGGAAGAGAAGAATAGGAGAGCCGTGGTTAAATTCCATGGATGTGTTTATTTTCTGTGGGCTGTCGGAATTATGCCTTTGCATATTTGCTTCTTGTTATGTATTTCTTTCATATGCCGCGTATGTGATCTTATGGAAGAATTGAGTTCAGAGTGGTTCTGAGTGAAAAGTTGGTGAAAGCTCAGGAGGGAGAGTTCCTAGCTAGTATTGTGGAACAGACCCAAGTGAAGCCCGAACGGGAGAAGTTTCGGAGTGAAGGACTCTTCAAGAGGAAGAGAATCGACGACTTGAACTCTTGAGAAAGAGTTAACCTCCAAGCGCAAGTGGGACTCATTTTTCATCGCATTTCGTAATATTGGGGTTGGCGAGTGCAAGAGTTGCATGCACGTCGAAATCGCGAATAGCGATTTCCCGATTCCGTGGGAGTCGTCGATCGTTGGAGGGACAGGTGGCACAAATCCAGAGAATCAGAGTTCGGCGTTCGGGGTTTTCAATAGCAAGGAACTTTGTGTCGAGGATTCACGATCCGCGAAATCCCGAAGGTGATGTGGCAGAGTGGGGCCCCAAAAGATAGGAGAGCCCAGGTGGCGTTTGATCGAGGATCGGCACCTCGGGGCTCGGGGTTTTGAAAGGCATGTTGTTTACATCGCGAGTGGCGACATCCCGATCTGTTGAGCGTTGACCATCGGCATTCAGGGTTCGGAGCTTGGAGTTGCACAAGGAGTGCGCATGGAGTTCGCGATACCGCGAAACCCGATTTCCCGAAGTAACTGCCGGGAGATCAACAGAGAGTCCTGTGGGTGACGAGAAGTCCCATTATGGGATTGAAGGGTGTTACAACTCTTCGTACTGTGGGAAGCGAAGGTCCTGGTGAGAGCGACAGTGTCGTCGAGGGCAGACAAACTTGCGTCATACTTGGATATGTTTTCTCAATTGAATAGAAATTTCGTAGTCCGAATCATTATAGAAAACAAGTTATAGCGAAAATGGTGAGATGACCTGTAAATAACATACCTTAGAAAGCACCATCAAAAGAATTTATCCTTCCTTGCATTTCGGCCTTCTTTTCTTCACCTTCCCTCAAAATTTCGGATTATATATCCTTGGTTACCTCAGACACCTATATATATTCAATATGCTCAAGTGTGATTAAAATTAGAGAGCCTTGCCTCTTATTTATACTCTCCAAGTAGCTTCCTTAAAAACACCTTCTAGGTCACTTGGCCCAACTTTCCCTATTTTAGGGTTAGCCCACTTCTAATTTCTCCATTAAATTTATTATTGAAATAATTTATTTTGTATTCAGTTTGAATTATAATACACTCATTACTTCACTTTATTATTTACCTGTTAAAATATCTTAAACCGCTTTGACTACTTTGACCTTTTGGGGCTTCTAGATGACATATGAGGGTCCTCCAACTTCGTAAGCCCATAACTCTCAAACCGTGAGGAGTTATGTGGCGTTCCACATACCAAAAGAAATGGAATAAAATGTAATATCCATATATAATAGTATTATTTGAAAATATATCATAACTCATACTGTTATCCATCAAACAAACTTGGGTCCATTACCCAAACCTGGGGTCTCCATATTTTCATGGCCATAACTCTCTAATCGTGAGGAGTTATGTGACGTTACACATACCACTAGAAATGGAATGACAAGCATTATCCATCTAGGATAGTTTTCCTAAAAAATTCATTGTCCTTCATCTCATTATTCCACACTTAAGCATGGGTTCTCTTACTCCACAAAGCGTCTTCCTGTGAGGGTTTTCACCATAAGGGGACCACTTTGGAGTTCATACATATTTACTTCTTATCAACCATGACAAGATAATAATTAGTCATATTTACATCAAAAAATATTGGGTCCATTGCCCAAACCTTTGTGTTGCAAGTCTTTCTTCAAGGTTTGACATCAATGACAACCAATCTTAATCAACAATCTCTCCCTTTGGCATTGATGGAAACACTCTGATGAAATACTGAAATCATATCACTCATGCTCCCCCTAGATCCATGCCTTTATCCTCTGTATCTGATAAATTTTCCTCTGTCCTCTGCATCTAATAAATCTGCTCCCCCTGGAACCATGCCTCTGTCCTCTACATATGATAAATCTCTCCCCCTTTGTCATTAATGGCAAAGGTATATTTCCATCTGGGGATGCTCCCCCTGACTGAATTTTCCTCTTATTGTGCTTCCTCTTGTACATCTAAGACACATAAGAAAAGAATTCAAAAATCATTCATTTTGGAGTATAAATACCTCCAAGTCTTTGGCAAAGATATTCAAAGGCTTCCCGTGGAAGTGGTTTTGTAAAGATGTCTGCCACGTTTTCTTTTGTTTCCACATACTCAAATTTGATGTTCTTTTCTACAACTTGTTCCCGTAGAAAGTGATACTTGATTGGAATGTGCTTCGTCTTGGAGTGCATCACTAGATTTTTTTAGATACTGATGGCACTTGTATTATCAAAATATATTGGAATGGGCTCATCATATTCAAAATGTATATATGTCAAAGTTTGTTTCGTCCAAAGAACCTGTGTACAACATGTTGTTTCCACAATATACTCTGCCTCGGCTGTAGATAGAGATACTAATGATTGTTTCTTGCTTAGCCATGATACCAAAAACTCACCTAAGTAGAATGCTCCTCCACTGCTGCTTCATCGGTCATCAATACAACCTCCCCAATTTGCATCTGTGTAGGCAATAAGTGATATATCTTTTCATTTTGGATACCATAATACAAACTCTTATGTTCCTTTGAGATATCTGAAAATCCTCTTTACTGCTAATAAATGTGATTCCTTTGGTGCTGCTTGAAATCGTGCCACCTATCCAGCTGCTTTCATTACATCTAGTCTGGATTTTTTCACATATAGTAGGATGTAAATCATTTACCTGTATTGCCTCTGATATGTAGACTTTGAATCATCATCTTTGCTCAACTTACAACTGGTTTTCATTGGAGTGATAATTGGTTTGCAATCATCCATTATGAACCTCTTTATCATTTCTATGATATACTTGGTTTGAGAAATAAAAATTCCTTGGTTGCTTTGATGTATCTGAAGTCCCAGAAAGAAGGATAGTTCTCCAAGTAATGACATTTCAAATTCATTCTGCATGTCTTTTGCAAATTTTTGGCTTAGCCTGTCAGCATCACTACCAAAAATAATATCATCAACATAAACTTCAATTAATAAAATATTCACTTGACTTACCTTGATGTAGAGGTTACTATCTGCACTTCATTTTTTGAACCCTGCCTATTGCAGATACTTATCCAGTCTGGAGTACCATGCTCTAGGATCCTATTTTAGACCTTACAAGGCCTTCTTTAATTTACATACATAGTCTGTGTTCTCTGACAACTGAAATCCTTCTGGTTGTTCAATGTAGACTTCTTCTTCAATTTCCCCATTCAAAAAAGATGATTTTACGTCCATCTAATATACTTTAACATTTTTGGAGCATACATAACTAAAATTAAATGGATTGCTTCCATTCTGACAACTGGGGCAAATGTCTCTTCAAAGTCGATTCCTTCAATCTGTGCATATCCTTTGCATACCAATCTAGCTTTGTTCCTTGTAACTTGTCCATATTCATTCAATTTATTCCTGAAAACCCATTTTGTGCCAATCACATTCTTATTCTTTGGTCTTGGAACCAATTCCCAAGTGTCAGTTTTCTCTATTTGATCAAATTCTTCATCCATGGCCTTATTCCAAAATTCATCCTTGTTGGCTTATTCAAAACAATTTGGTTCAATTGTAGATAAGAGTGCTAGGTGTGTTTGTTCTGGAGAACATATTTTCTTCTAGTCTCAACTCCTGCATCTTTGTTTCCAATAATCTGATCTGAAGGATGATTCTTTTGTACTTATTTTCTAGGTGTCTTTGGAGATACTTTCTGAACTTTCTCTTCTTCTTCTGTCAAATTTTCTTCATCTTCATCTTCCTCTTCTACTTCTTTTTCATCTTCTTCTTCGAAAAGTTGTTCCATTGATTTGTTTTCTTCTTCCTTTGATTCTGGTCTACCTGTTTCATCAATTGTTACGTTGATGCTTTCCACAACTTTGTTCAATATGAGATTGTAACACTTGTATGATTTCCTTGTACTTGAGTAACCAACAAGTATTCCTTTTTCCACACGAGAGTCAAACTTTCACATTATGCCATATTCTCTTTTGATGTCGCATTTGCTTCCAAAAACTCTGAAGTGCTTCACATTTGTTGGTCTTCCTTTCCATAGCTCGTAGGGAGTTTTATGATTGTTGTTTCTGTTCATTACTCTATTTTTAATGTGAACTGTTGTATGCACTTCCTATGTCCAAAATATATCTGTCAATTTGGAATCCATTAGCATTGCTTGAGCCATTTCTTGTACTGTCATGTTCTTTCTTTCAACGACCCCATTCTGTTGAGGTGTCCTAGCAACAAAGAATTTCCTTTTTATTCCATGACTGCTACAGTAGTCCATAAATTCCTTTGAAGTGAACTCTCCTCCATTATTAGATCTCAAACATTTGATTCTTGAATCCATCTCATTTTCAACCATTTCCTTGTAGATCTTGAAGTTTTCAAAAGCTTCTGACTTGTTCTTCAGAAAGAAAACTACAATCATTCTTGTATAATCATCAACTAATACCATAAAGTATTTTTCATATTTTAAGCCCTTTGTTGTAGTTGGTCCAACTAGATGAGTGTGCACAATTTCCAGTGGTCTTGTTGTTGAATATTCCTTTGATTTGAACCTGGTCTTTGTTTCCTTTCCTTGTTGACAATGCTTGCATAAAGTGTTGGTTGGTTTCGCGATCTGGGGCATTTCTCTGTCTGCTTCTCTTTTGCTGACTTTAACAATGTTATCAAAATGCATGTGACCAATTCTTATATGCCATAGCCAACTTTCATATTCCTTTCCTAGACAACATTTTTCATTTCCAATTTCACTTAACACATATATGTTGTTTGAAGTTCTTGCAGCTGTACCGACCAATTTCACTGAACATTCTTTTCTTATCTCACACTTTTTTGAATCGAAAGTAAGTTTATGACCTTGGCCACACATTTGAATCACACTTAGAATATTATGTTTCATATATTCTACCAGTAGAACATTTCGTTCCTTTTCGTTCTTGTTCCCAATTCAGACTATGCCTTCTCCAATGATTTTGGATGAATTATCATTTCTGAAGGAGACTGATCCATTGTTTTATTTTCGTAATGTAAGAAGTTTGTCTTTATCACCTGTCACATGTTTTGAACATCCACTATAAACATACCAACTGTGTTTATTCTGCTTATCTTGTAGAGAGATTGTGCATTCTTCATTGTTATACTGATCTTCTTTCTTATCGATGTCATTTTTTGAGGTTCTTGTCTGTGACTATTGTTATTCTATTGAGGTTCTTTAGGAGGGACTGTCATTTTGAAATCCTTGGCCATGTGTCCAAAATTGTTACATTTGTAACATTCCACTTCAGTTCTCAAAGATTCAAACTTGTTGTAACTTCTTCTTTGTACGTCACTAGGTCTCCTTGAATAATCCCTTTGTGTATAACTCTCAAAGTTGTTACTGTTCCTGTTGTTAGCTCTGCAATTCACAACTTTATGTCCAAAATTATTACATGCATAACATAACCAAAAAATATAGTTTGATACCTGGGAGTTGAAGATCTTCTGAAAGGAGGTGCTCTTATGAATCCTTCTTCTTCTTGAGGCCTATCTGTCTATTGTTGATTCTGAAATCTGAATCTTCTTGGTGGAAGAGTGTCCCTGTAATGTTCCTTGTCTATCTTCCTATCCTCTTTGATTGTTTCTGCCAGGGATAATTTTAAGGATGGAAATTTATCTCAAAATGTAGAAACCTTGGCGAATCTTACTAGTCTTTAATATCCAAACTATAAAATGTTGGCGATATTTTTCTAAAAATATTCAAATTTATAAGGATTTTATATAGCTTCTATAAAATTTTGGCTATTTCTAAAGTAAGATCATTTTATTCTATAGAATTTGGGCTAATAAAGTTTAGAAAATTGAATCTTGTTTTTGGAAAAAGCATAGAAAATTAGCCCATGAGCGAAATTTAGCCCATAAAACCATCCCTAGTTTCTACATAGATCTTTGGATTTTTTTCTTGCTATGTTGTTTGGAGCTTGATCCCTTTTCTGTTTGATTGTATCCAAGTCCAAACTTGTCAATATGAGATTTTTTACTGTTGATAATGTCATCCAGAACTTTTGAGCTATTCTGCATATTTTTCTTTTGAATATCCTTTCTTAGTGTGACAACCTCTGCTTCTAAGTTTCCAATGATCTTGTCCTTTTCTTCTAGTTGTTATTTGAGTGCTTCTTCAATTCTTTTATCTTCTTCTATTTGAACCTTCAATTTTGTGATCATTTGTTCTAGTTCTTGAGTGTCCTTTTTCTTGTCTAGTTCTGCTTGTAGTTTATTGTTTTTGTTCTTTTCTCTTCTGATAACTTCTATGGCACACATTAATTCTTCTTGATAGTCAACTTTTTCCTCTTCAATTTCTTCTTCGACTTCTTCACATTATTATTTGACTTCTTCATATTCTTCTTCGGAGTCTTCTTTGTCAGAGTCTTTTACTACCATGAATAGAACTCTTCCTGTCTCATTGTCACTGACTTCATCTTCATCTGATGATGATATGTCTTCTTTGGTGTATAAGCTTTTTTTGAAAATTTTATGTGTAGTTCTTTTGAATTTATATGTGTGTTTTCCTTTTGAGTAACCTTCATCATTTCTCTTTTTCTTATGAGGACATTTGTTACCAAAATGACCAATACCATCACAATTAAAACAAATTAAAGGGAGCTTACATTTATACCTACCGTTGGTTCCCTTGTTCAGTCTTTTGACGAAGTTGGCCACTTCTTCATCATCTTCTGAGGCGTCATTGTTGTTGATATATTATTCTTGTTGCTTTGATCTTCTTGATGCCTTGAAGGCTTCTTCTTTTACATATGGATTTTTCTACTCAGTTCTCATTTCATATGCTGTGAACATTCCATGCAGTTCATCCATGCTTATTGAGTCCAAATCTGATCTTTATTCTAGTGTTGATATCTCAGGGTTGAATCTCATAGGAAGAGATCTTAGTATCTTTTAAACAATTACAAATTCTTCAATTTCTTCTCCCAATCCTATGATTTCATTCACTGTTTCATCAACTTGTAAGAAGTAGGCTGCAATATCTCCATCTTCCTTCATTTTTAGTTGTTCGAAATGACCTCTGTAAGTCTGAAGCTTTGCAGCTTTGACTTTTGTATCTCCTTCATAAATATTTTGAATCTTGCCCCAAATCTCTTTAGCAGATTTACAATGTGCAACTTTGGTGAATACCATATCACTGAGACCATTCAAAAGTGCATTTGTGGATTTGGAATTATTCTCTCCGAGTTTTATTGCTTTGTCATTTATTGGTGGAATTGTTGGTGCTATGTATCCATCTGCAATTGATTTCCAAACTTGAAATACCTGTGCCTGTATATATGTATTCATCCTTATGCTCCAAAAAGAATACTTTTGTCCATCAAACTGTGGTATTCCATTTTTATATGAGTTGGTACTCTCCATGATCTACCTTTTAGTGGTTAAACTGATTTATGAAGGAACCTGCTCTAATACCAATTTTTGTATTATTGAGAGGGGGGTTGAATCAATAATAGAGCAATTTAATCCTTTTTAACCATAAAATCCAAGTGTTATATCAATGAAGAATTATCATCCAATAACTTTAGAGTAAATAAGCAATGAAAAAATGAACAAACATACACATACACTGTACACCAGTGTTTTATGTGGAAACCCAAATTGGGAGAAAAGCACAAAATGGTTTTTCTTATATGTCTTGAAGAATTACATTCATTGGAAGAACCAACTTCCTTTGTTTCCAGTTGCAACTGGAAGGAGGCTCCAACCCCCTAGTTTTTCAGGCTACAACCTGAGGGAAGCTCCAACTCCCTAATTCTTTGGCTACAACCAGAAGGAGGCTACAACCCCCTATGTTCTATGGATACAACCGGAAGGTGGCTACAACAATCTATCCTTGCCCCTTCCTACCACCCTGAAGTAGAAGTATAATGATGGAACCACTATCAAACTGTCATTGTGAGATATACCACTGTAAACCTGTACCAATAAATCTAAACCATGCATCAACCATGCATCAACTTGTACCTCAACCTATAATCAACATGTACCATAAACAAGTGAATCAACCATGCACCAACCTATACCAAATAACCTGTAATCAACCTATACCATAGAAAAGTGCATCCAACCATGTACCAAGTATGTACCAATCATGTGTCAACTACTCATCAACTATGAATCATTAATATGTACCAACATCATCAACTATACACATCATGAATGTGCCAACTCATCAACTACTTGTCTCAACCATGTACT
>ML796815.1:418803-430051 GCA_009831015.1 Picea engelmannii
TATATATTTTTTCATTTTGTTTTTATGAGGAATGTGAAGGAGACACATGAATGTGTTTTTCCAAAACTTCCATCGCATGTTGTTGAGATATCTGTTGCAAAAAAAATTATTTGTTGACAGACTTATTGTAGAGCTTTAGCCTATGTCCATTGATTGTGAATGAGCTTGCCTAACCATCTATTGTTTATATTTTAACTGAGCCATTGTCATATACCTATGCAACCTCATATGGACCAAGCCAATGAGTTGTAAACTTAGATTTGAAATTTTTGAATTTTGAGTCAAATAACAAATCCCATTATTCCACTTTGAACTGTTTCTTCTTGATGAACTTGCCATGCCAATGTGCCCTTTGTTGTTGTATCAAAATGTTGTGTTCTATTGCTGCCTATCTCATCTCATCTAACTGATTCAATTGGATGATCCTTTATTTTTTGCTTTAGAAAGATCTATTCCTAAATCAGTTGCTAGTTTAAAAGTATGAATTTGAAACTCTATAGGTAACAAAACTTATTTACCATAGACTAGCTGATAAGGAGTGAACCCAATATTGTTCTTCCAGGTGATTCTATATGCCCATAATGCTTCATTTAGCTTATCTTACCAATGTTTTCTATGCATTTGGACTATCTTGGTCATGATGGATTCCAATGTTTTATTAGTAGATTCTACTTGGCCATTGGCTTGTGGGTGATAGGGTGTGGACTTCTAATGCTTGATCTTGTACTTGTCTGCTATGTCTTGCACCAATTTAGAAGTAAATTGTTCTCCTTGATCTGTTACAATCTCTCGGGGTACTCCAAATCTGACAAATATTTGTTCAAAGATAAAGTTGACCACTGATTGTTCTGTAGCTCTCACTAATGCTTTAGCTTCCACCCACTTTGTAACATAATCAATACATACCAATATGTACTTCTTTCCTTTTGATGGTGGATTTATTGGATCGATCAAATCAAGAGCCCATTTTTCAAATGGCTCAATGTGAACTTGTGGCTTGAGTGGAATATCATCAATTGGAAGTGGATTTCCCATCCTTTGGAAGCTGTCACAACTTTTAACATACTTCTTGGAATCTTTAAAGATGGATGGCCAATAATACCCCAAATTGAGTATTTTGTATGTTGTTCTCTTATCTTCAAAATGACCACCACAAGGTTCATCATGACAAGATTTTAATATTTCTGAAATCTCATCTTTTCTTACACATATTCTAATTATGAGATCATATCCTGTATAAAATAGGTCTCCATCACTCCATGTGTATCTAGCACTTTGTTTAATTGTCCTTTTCTTTTCTTTGGATGTAAAAGAAGGAGGTAACATTCCTGATGATAAATAGTTAGCTATATCAGCATACCATGAAGTTATAACTGAAATGGAAAATAGGTACTCATCAGAAAAATTATCTGAGACATGAACAATCTCACCAGAATTGTTTAATCAAGATAGGAAATCAGCCACTTGATTTTCCTTTCCAGGTCTATTTAAGACAGTGATGTTGAATTACTACATCAATAACAACCATCTTGTTATCCTGTCATTAGTAATAGGTTTTTTCATGAGATATATTATGGAAGAATGATCTGTATAGATAAATACTTCATAACCAGTGATGTAGTGAAAAAATTTATTCACAACATGTACTACTACCAACATTTCCTTCTGAGTGACTGTGTAATTTAATTATGTAGGGGTTAAATTATTGCTAATGAAGTAAATAACATAAGTCATAAGATTTTCTTTTTCACCCAATGATGCCCCTATTGCAATATATGATGCATACGTATAGATATGAAATGGCAAAGTCCAATTAGGCCCTCTTAATATCGGTGTTGTTGATAGATTTTCCTTGAGTTTCTGAAAGGCAGTTTGACAATTAGTATCCCAATGAAAATGTACATCTTTTGAAAGTAATTTGAATAATGGCAAAGCTATTTTAATAAAATTTTCAATCAATCTTCAGTAATAGCCTACATATCCAAGAAAAATTCTCACAGCCTTCTGATTGATCAGTTCTAATAAGTTCACAATGATTTGTATTTTTGCAGGATCCATTGTAATCCCTGGTGATGAAATATGATGGCCCAAATACTATTCCTTTAGTTGACATCATGAAGCATTTTTCACTACTGAGAGACAAATTTGTTTCTATGCATCTTATTAGGACTTTTTCCAAATTCATCAAGGAATCATCAAAATAATTACCATACACATACCTCTACACATTCATGTATTAAATCAACAAAAATAGGCAAAACTGCTCTTTGAAAAGTAGTTGGAGCATTACATAAACCAAAAGGTAATACCTTATAAGCATATGTAACCCAGGGGCATGTAAAACTAGTTTTGTCCTAGTCTTCTAATGCTATTTTGATTTGATTGTAGCCAATAAATCCATCTAGGAAGGAAAAATATATTTTACCAGCTAGTGCATCTAAGACTTGATCTATGAATGGTAATGGAAAATGATATCTAAGTGTTTCCTTGTTTAACTCTCTATAATCTACATAGATTATCCATTTTCCATTATTCTTAGGTACAACAACTAATGGAGAAACCCATTGACTATCAGAGATAGGGTAGATAAATCCTACCTGTAATAATTTTTGCAATTCTTCTTTAACTACATGTTTCAACATTGGATTCATTCTTCATTGAGGTTGCCTTAGAGGTCTTATGTTATCATTTGTGTAGATATGATGAGTGCATGTCTTGGGATGAATTCCATGCATATCAGTATATTCCCAAGAAAATGCTTTAAGATATTTATTCAATAATGCAATCAATTGTTCTTCCTGATATTGTTCAATATTTGCACCAATATTCAAATATTTCCCAGGACTGATTTCACTTATTTTTCTTTGAGAATTTGTTATTGAGTTAACAGAAAAAATGCCATTAAATGATGATTCTAAAGAATGGATTGTGCAATTTTCCTGAAAAGTTTGTCCTAAAACCTGATCTGCAACAATGTATTGCATGTTTCTCAATTGTTCTGAGATATCTAGTTCAAAAATGAAATATTCTAACAAATCTTAATTATTTTCCTCCCTAAAATCAAAAGATTGATTAATACTTAATATAGGTTGAATTACTTCTTCATGCTTTTGTTTTGTTTCATCAAGCCATGGAAATTCATATATTATAGAAGGTGTTTGAGTAGGAGGATAAAGTGTGATATGTTTCCTTTCAGTTCCATGTGAAATAATCATATTCCCTATTCTACAACCAATTAAAGCATCCGTTGTGACCAACCAAGGTCTTCTAAAAATTAATGGATGGCCTCCTAGATTAGATTTTGGTTCAAGAACTAATAAATCTACTGGATACTCCCAAGAATCCAAAGAAACTATGATATCTTCAAGTATACCTTCTGGCACTACTTTAGATCTATCAACTAATTCTAGGACTGTAGTGGTTGGTCAAAGATTTTGCAGATTCAAATATCTCATTGTCTCTAATTTCATCACATTCATAGCTTCTCCTAAGTCAATTAATGTTTTAGAGATTGTAAAATTGTTGATTGTTATTGTTACCATTGGAATTCCTGAGTCAACATATTTTTCAACTGAAATAATATTTGACATTAGGCCTGCTAAATTTACAATTACATGAATTGTTGGTGGATCCTTATTTCTTTTGCCAGTTTTCTTTGAACACAATTCCTTGATTTCTTTTGTATAGATTGGGATATATTTGATATCTTTCATTAAATGAATTTTCACACAAGCATTCTTTAATTCATCTAAGACATCAAATTCAGGAAGAGAAATTGATAGTGTTTCCTTAACTAACCTTTCTAGAAAAGGAGGTGTTTGGGTATTTATTGTTTAACTCTTCTAAATTTGATTGTCTATTGGTAATTTTTCTATTCTAGGAATCTTCTCTTCTTCATTTTGTTCTTCTATAATAACAGGAGAGTCCTTTTGTAAAACTTTCCCAGACCTTAAGTGGATGTTTTGAAGAGGAAGGATTGAGTATGTAGAAAATGGTGTTCCTTCATCGATGTTATACATGGGTTTTCCCACTTTGTTATTAGGATTTGATACTGGCTCGGATGGTAATTGAGTTGGTCTAGGTGGAGGTTGGTTAGATGGTAGTTGGAGTTGTTTTGGCTGGGTTAGTTGTGGTGCATGTAGTGATTGCTGAGAATATGAATTTTGTGGTTGATTCTGCTGGAATTGTTGATAAGGAAAGGGTTGTTATTGGTATTGGTAAGGCTATTGGTATGGCTTTTGGTATGGCTATTGTTATGTATGATTTCCATAAGCATATCCTCACCAACCTTGAGGAGGTTGGTTTTGGTTCTATTGAGGAGTCCAAGCTTTCCAAGGCATAGGAGCATTCTATGAATTTTGAATAGGATATTGAAAATTATGAGGAAATTGTTGAGAGAATTGAGGAGCAGAATTTTGAGACATACCTGTAAAACGTGGCTGCCAAGGTATTCTTGGTGCTAAGTAGTAAAGATATTCCATTCCTTGTCCTTATTCCATGTGAGTATCCTGCAATTCTTTCAACTTTGGACAATCATCATTTGCATGGTTATCTATACACAGTCCACAAATCTTAATGTTGTCTAAAGGACAATCTTTCAATGCATGTTTCTTCCTACACTTAGCACAAAAGATGGATAATACCTGATCTTGTTCATCCTGTTTCTTTTTAGCTTTTAATGTGTCAATTTTTGAACCAAGTGAATTCATGATATCAGTTTTAAAATCTTCAAACATATGCCCTAATTCTGATTTAGTCACACCATTTGAAATTGATTTGGTTGCCTTAGTCACAATATCTCGTTGTCCTCAACCTCTTTTAGCTTTTCCTCTTGAATATTTCTTACATAATTCAACAATTTTAGGGAAAGGAAAGTGAGAAATATCCCATGCCCCCATTAGATTAAGAGCATCCAAATTTTCATCTAGAATTCCATTTAAAAAGATAGTACGTATGACATCCAAAGGAAGATTAGTTTGCTTAAATTTTTAAACATTATAGAGAAATGTTTCTAGCTATTCTTCTAAGCTTTCATCTTCACTTTGATACATTTTAAAATTATCTTCTTTAGAGACTTTTGATTTATAATAGGGATGATATTTAGCAAGAAATTTCTTTTTCATGTCATCCCAGTATACTATGGTTTCTTCTCCTAACCCCATGATCCATTTCAAAGCATATCCTTTCAAAGTTGCAGGAAATAAACGAAGTTTTTGAGCATCATTGGTATATCCATGTGTTTGACAAATGATATCAATTTCAAACATGAAAGCATCAGGATCTTCAGTATACATACCAAAGAAATTTGGAAGAACAGAAGGAGGGATATTCTTCATTTTTATTTCATCTCCTAAGAGGGTTGGTGTATTGACAATTGGAAATGCAAATGTAGTTTGTTCTTCTTCTTCCTCTTCATCATTTCCTCCTCACGTTTCTTCTCGATGTGATTCTTTGTCCTCTCCTTCTTTCCTTTCTCCTTATTCATTTCTTTTTCTTTCTAATTCCCTTTCATGTTCTTGTCTTTCTCTTCTCTCCCTCTCTTGTCTGTCAGCTTCTGACATTGTAAAGAAGTCTTATGTAGTACAATCATATACTTTTGTTGGAAAAAGAGTTTGTTCTATTTTTTTTTTGTTTTCCTACAGAGGATGTTTCTAAATGTGTTTGTTTCTTCTTTACTTCATGAGCCAACAAAATTTGTCTTTCTATGAGAGTTAACCTTTGTCTCGAACGTTGTTTTTCTTCTAATTCTTCCAAAGTGATTTTTCCAGCAGTTGGTGTAGTGAATTTGTTTTTCTCAGTTTTAGATGTTCATGCTCCCACTGATGGTTGATTAGTTTTTGGGGGGTTTTGTTTCAAAAATCTACCTTTGTCATATCTATGTTTAGACATAAAGAAACAAAACTAAAATTAAAAACTAAATTATGTTTCTGTGTTTTTATGTTTTTTTTTTTTTTTTTACTACTTATTAAAATGATATTTCTAAGTCTATCTCTAAATGTGCCTCCTTGGAAATAGTGCCAAAATGTTAGGATCCAATCTACTAATGTAAATTAGAGTGTATTTGATTGTCAATCCGGTGTTTGTAAGACTTAGAGACACATCCAAAATGTATGGACTTAGAGATAAATTTAGTTCTTTAAATGGAAATAATTCAAAAGCTAATCTAAGTGTTGAGTATAAAAGAAATGATAAGCTTACTTACAAAAGGTGTATTTATAGATCTCTTACCATTAATCAACAAGCTAAAGTAAAAGCATTCAACTAATATTAAGCATTCAAATCAGTAAGCATTCAAACTAGTTTAGAGGCTTGTAAATGTCAGAAAGACTAAACCATTTTACAAGAGATGCATTCTTTACTTTCCCACATTCATCAGCAACATAAATAATTTTGAAATAAAGTAAAACACAACAGAATTACCTACAGAAAAATGTAAACTGAACTAAATCTCAAGCCAAAATTTACTTGAAAATAATGAAAAAGGAGAAGTGTATTGGCTTGGCAAAGGGGCCCCTCCAATTCTTCACTTGTACACCTAGAGTTGTCTCAGTTAAGAAGGAACTTCTAACATCATTCACATAATCATCTCATAAACATCATCAAGAAAAAAACACCAAACTGATCTCAAGACCGAAAATTCAGAGTTTTCTTCATTAACATCAGATGTCATACTAGTCCATGTCTTGAAGTATTTATACAAGAAGTTTGAAACTAAAAATGCTAAGAAGTCTCCTAAGATGATGATCAGATCCATAAAATATGCTAGGAAGGTTGAATAACTCCTTCAGATCCATAAAATATGCACAAATCCCAAGAAAATCTAAAATTGTTCATGATTTTTTGCTAAAACATGGTATTTTCTGTTGAAGTGGCAATGTTTAACCAGCGTTGATCGGCCACCTAGAAAGCTCGGATCTCGAACCTGCTAGGTATTTATCCATTCTTGTACATCAAGGATCATGACACATGTCTCTGATTTCGCCCAACTATCCTAAAAGTACTCAAACCTTGGAGCAATTACAGGATTTAGTCAAATCCTGTAATTTCTGATAAATTTTTAATTTTAATGCTAAAAAATTCAAAAATTAAATTCTTAAGCTAAGGAATGATAAATGTAACTTGCATAGGATTTTTTTATGGAAAATATGGAATAAAATGAAGGCAAATGGAGGATTTTGAAGGAAAAAGTGTGATTTGTGAAGTGAAAATAAGCATAAAATGGTACTCAACACTGCCCATAACTACTCCATTGTTGAGGACCTGGGTCAAAGACCTTGTGTGATGTCATCTTTTGAGGTACTCCAGACGTGTCCTTCACAGATGAATGCCTTACTATCTGCATTAGGAGCTCTATAACCCAGTGGCTCAAAAGTTATCTAGTTTGACGTCATAGATGTGAATCCTCGCTTGCCTTACCATGTGGCTTTCCAAATCCACATGGAGTACTCAAAGTATACCATAAAACATGCATTTGTTGATGAAGGAACTTCTACATGTGTCATGTCCATGATCTGTTGGAAATATCGTGATTCTTTGACTCTTTCTACGTCATCGAACATGTTAATTGATTTTGACGGTCATTCCTTCCGCCCTCATGGTATTCTTCCTACCTTTCTGGTCCAGTTAGGTGGGAAGATGGTAGAGGTCAAGGTCGAGGTAGTTGATGTGCCTCTTGATTATAACTTTTTACTAGGATGCAATTTGACCTATGTTATGTTCGTTGTCATATTGTTTATCTTCCATACTCTTTATTTTCCTCATGAAGGGAAGATCGTGATGATCAACCAATTATCCTTTGCATACCCCAATCCCAATGCATCTGTTCGAATGTATTCTTCCCTTATGGGTAATTTCAACTTCACGACGTCGATTCACCACGTTTATGCCATGTCTAGTAGGTTCGTTTCGACAGGGAGGTCCATTCCTTTCCACACTTCCTATTTTAGTGATCCTTGGACCCTACCCTCCGCGACTGTGTCTTCTGAGGGTCAGCCACATAATGTCATTAAATCACCAACCTCTGTTAGTCATGTCGGAGATGGTTCAAAAACCTCTACTAGTCATGTTGAATACTAGCAACCAGCCGTTGCAAGTCATGTTAGGGGCACAAGTCTATTCATTGCTAGTCACACTGCACATACATTACCGACCTCTTCTAGTCATGTTGGGGATCCATCACCAACCTTTTCCAGTCATGTTGGGGATTTTATACTAGCCACTGCAAGTCATGCTGGGGGCATTCATACGATTATGAAACCTAGACATGTAAGATGTAAGACCAAGTTATCATATCTAGGAAGTAACAATCGATATGATAATTTGTCAAGACATTGCACAAATGTAAGATTAGTAAGGTGGATTTGAACTAAGATAAGTGATTATCCAACATATGATGGCACCTCAGTTCTACACAGGTTTCTCATTGACATGGATGATAAGGTTGCAACGGAACATATAACTTCAACACTTGACATAGCTTTGAATTGTTCCCCAAATAGATGGTGGGATACCCACAAAGGAACCCTCTCTTCTTGGGATGAGGCTAATCTTTCCATAGAATACCATTTCCTTCCTCCATCACAAGTGATTCATTCGAGTGAAGATAAGAAGAGGAAGGGTCTAATATTAAATATGCAGACATATGATGGTATATCTGATCTAGTTGAGCACATCAAGCACTACCTTAAGGTATTGAAATTTGTGAAATTACCTTCTCAGTTTTGGGTACACCAATTCTTTCATTCTCTCGGAATGGTTCCAAAATCATGGTATGTGCACAAGGAGACTAGAAGACAAAATACATGTTGGAATATATCAAAAGGTCAGTTCTTCCATGATTTCTCTTTTTCTGGTAAGTCTTCAGAAATCACAGTTGAATTGTACCAAATTAAAAAAATGTTGTTTTGTAATGAACTCAAGCCTAAATATCCACTTACAATATGTTATGAGCATGAAAATCTACTTCAATATAATTTGTATTTATCTCATACAAGAATACACATGGCTTGTAGCAAGGTTGACAAGGATCTTGAAGACCTTAAGGACTTAGAATAACTTAGAAACTTGACCTTTAAAGAATCTACAGGAACAATAGAAGTTAAGGATACCCTATCAGTTGATACTCGTGGTTCATATAATCATCCTTTGAAGTTGTATAAAATGAATATCAGGAGTGAGGAGCATCCTAAGATGGCATCTACAGGGGACTATTGGGACTAGAAAACCATGACAAAGATATAAGGTATGTTATGGGAGTATGAGGATTTATTTCCTAAGAATTTTTTAGAGATAAAAGGGATAAAGGGAGATTTTGGATAAATGAAAATAGAACTTAAACATGATGCTAAACCAATCAAACACAGATGATACCAAATAAACAATAGAGTCAAGGAAAAGGTTAAGAAGCAGATCGATAGGATGCTTGAAGCTAGGTCAATTTTTCCTGTGGATGAGGTTGAATGGATTAGCCTTGTTTTCATACAAAGAAAGAAGGGTATTGATGACATAAGAGTCTGTGTGGATTACATAATTTTGAACTCATATTATGTACACAATCCTTTTCCTACTCCCTTTAGTGATGAAGTCCTTGATTAAGTGGAGGGAAATGAAGCTTATTCATTCATATATGGTTTCTTAGGTTATCATCAAGTTAGGATTTATGAATAGGACAAGAAGAAGACCACCTTTACTACCAAGTGGGGTTCCTTTACTAATAATGTTATGCCCTTTGGGATGAAGAATGATCCTACTATTTTTTCCAAGAGTGTAATTGTTACCTTTCAATATTTCATTCACAAGTTTCTTGAGGTGTATATGGATGATTGGATGGTGTATATCTTGTTGAAGGAGCACATGGGTTTACTATGGTTAATTTTTTACCATTGCAAGAAGTTATAGATCTCATTAAACTTGAAGAAATGTATCTTTTGCATGCCTTTTGGAAATCTATTGGGACATATTGTATGTAGGGAAGGAGTTTTAGTTTATCCTGCAAAGGTTGTTGTGATTCTTAATATGACTCTTCCTACAAATTCTAAATAGATTTAGTCCACTCTAGGCCATACTCGGTATTATTGCAGGTTTATCATAAATTATGCAAGAATAATTGCCGCATTGGAGAAGTTGCTGAAGAAATATAAAGTCTTCAATTGAAACCCTGAGCGTGATCAAGATTTCAATATCATCAAATAAAATATGAGTATTGCTCCTATTTTTATATATCCAGATTGGAAGATAGAATTCTATGTACACATCGATGCTTCTAGAAAAAATTCCAGTGTGGTCCTTACGCAACCTGGTGAAGGAAGTCTGGATCACCCTATTTATTTTACTTGTAGTAAAATTTCACAGGTTGAGCACAACTATACTACCATTGAAAGGGAAGGTTTGCCCATGGTCTATGCTTTGCAAAATTTTAGACACTATTTGTTAGGAGGTCAATTTCAATTTTTTACCGACCATTTAGCTATGAAATATCTAGTCAATAATATTGTGTTAGAAGGGAGGATTTGTAGGTGGTTGTTTCTTTTTCAGGAATTTTCCTTTGAGGTCATTGTCAAGCCAGGGAAATCACAATTTGGTCCTAATCATTTATCACATATAGAGTCGGGAGAAAGTGCCAGAGTTGTAGATAACCATCTCCCAAATGTAGATCTCTTTAAAATTGAGGTTATCCATGATTATCTTCCTGATATTGCATTGTTTCTAACTATTGTTACTATTCCCCATGGCTATTTTGTAACTCAGAAGAAGCACCTGGTGGTCCATGTTGTAGACTATCAGTTGATTGCATGATAGTTATGTAATTTGGGGTTGGACAATGTTCATAGAAGATGCATACTTGATCATGGGTTGCTTGATATCTTGTGGGAATGTCATAGTGAAGTTACAGGAGGACACGTTGGAGGGAAGGTGATTGCACAAAATATACTTCAAGAAGGATTATGATGGAAAACTATATTCAAAGATTCTATGGATTATTCCATGTAATTTTATGTCTTTCAAACGACTGGTAATTCATCACATAGGGATGAGTTTTGCTTACATCATGCTTGAGCTCTTCAAGATTTTGAGAAATGGGCAGTTGACTTTATAAGACCTATTAATGTTAGAAAAACAGGACTGCAGAGCAATAAAATAAAACAAATGCAGAAACAAAACACAGAAGACACACAATACAAGAGAGACACAGATTTACGTGGTTCACCCAGTGTGGGCTACGTCCACCAGAGAAATTGCCAGGTCCTTC
>ML796815.1:444951-481687 GCA_009831015.1 Picea engelmannii
CATTGTTAAAACTTGATGTAAAATTTGAGTTGCCCATATATGATGGTGAAGTAAATGCAGAAAAACTTGATAACTGGATCAGGCAGATGGAGGTATACTGCAGTGTGCAACAGATCAAGGATGAGGCCACACAAATCAAGTTGGAATCTTTGAGACTTGCAAGTACAACTCTTATCTGGTGGCAAAGCAAGCTGCAAAAAGGAACACAAAATGTGCGTAATGTATTTCCATCATGGAAGGATTTCATTTTTTCACTTAGGAAACAATTATATCCTTTGGGTTATAAAGAAAAATCAATAATTGAATGGCAATATTTAAGACTAAGAAAAGGACAAACAGTTCAAGAATACACCGATGGATTTCAAAAAATGGCATTAATGTTAGACATCCCTTTTCAAACACAAGAAACCCTTATGAAGTATATAGGAGGTTTTCCTGCGCATATTAGAAACACTATTTTCATGTTTGGACCCACTAACCTCGATGAGGTTTCTGTTCAAGCTATGTATATTGAAGCAGGGAAAATAGGTGTGTCAAGGGAATCGTCATCTTCGAGGAAAGAGGACAAGAGGAAAAGACATGGCAATGGAAAGAATGAAAATGCAGTGACAAAGAAGGAAGGAAAGTCATCTTGCAAGCATTGCAAGAAAGAGGGACATGATGAGGACAGATGTTGGCAATTGCATCCAGAGAAGAGGCCAAAGTGGTTCAAAGAAAAGAAGGGAACGCAAACAGTGGCAATGACATCAAAACCCACATATTTGGGATCGGATTCAGGTGATGAGTCAAAGATTTCATTGGTTGGTATGACAAGTAAAAATGGTGAAGATATTGATTGTAGAAGCAAGTTGTTTCATATAAGGGTAATCATGCGACACACTAAGATATACACATTAATCGACAATGGATCTCAATCTAATCTAATTTCAGAAGAATTGGTTAAGAAATTGGGATTAAAAACACAAACTCATCATAAGCCTTACACACTTAAATGGATAAGCAATCATCATCAAATGCACATAACAAAATAGTGCACAATCAAATTTGCAATTTCATCTAAGTATGTGGACGAAGTAACTTGTGACGTTGTGTCATTAAGAGAATGTGGAATGATCTTAGGTAGTCCATACTTATTTGATCGTAAGGCAATCTTCTATAGGATAAAGAATCAATATCAATTCACTAAAGAAGGTCATGATTATGTGGTTCATGCTCATCGTGTTAAAGAAAATAAAACACTCCAAACAATGGAACAATTAACGAATGCAGTGCAAGCATGCAACAAACCAATACTTGTTTCAAATGAAGTAATTGATCTTAAGCAAGAACAAAATATGGTTGTTGAATGGAAAATCAATCATAAGTTGCTTCAAGATAAGCTCATGTCATGCAGATATTTCAAGTATATCAGCTCATTTGCAGTCGTCTTTTTGATGTTGTCATTAGCAATGTTTTCTACATGGATGATAGTAGCTTCAGTAAGATGTGATAGGGTTCAAATGGATAACAATATACTGTCAGTTGTCATGATTGTGTTACAGTTGATCTTGATGAGACAGGTGCACAGGACATAGTTCAGAGACAAAGGACAAGTTGGGTGGCCTATCCCGAGCTTGTTGACTGGTCAGTAACCTTTTGGGGACGAAAAGGTCTTTTTGTGGGGAGGTGTGATATGAAATTGGATCCAGAAGCCTGATAGGGTTTAAAAATTCTCAAAAATGAAAGTGCTCAAAATCCAACGAAACCAACGCCATTGCGTATGTCTTGTCTTCCCGATTCTGGTGGTATATTTACTTTGTCAAACGGGCTCCGTATGCGAAAGTTATCGTGTTCTGATCGAAAGCCCAAACAGGTAAAAAGTCAAAGGTCAACTGGTCAAAAAGTCAATGATGATGTCAGCATGTTGACTGTGCAGGAGATGACGTGGCACTCTCTAGATGATGGTGATTGGGCAGGTTCACTGACAAGGTAGACATGTGGTAGGCAACTGGACCAGTCAATAGCTGACAAGTGGCATTAATCCGTCAAATGGGGAGATGCCACGTGGCCCAGTCATGGACAGCCACGTGGCACCCAGTCATCGGTTGAAGTGGCATGTTTCAAAAATTGTTTTTGGGGTCCATGGTATTTGAACCCATGACCACCACCAAGCCCAACACCTTAATAAATGGTCTTTTGCCAATACACCAAATTATTGCTTATGATATAAAACCTACAATATGAAATATATTGCAAAGTATTGTATGGAGGGCGGAAAGGGGCTGGGTCTTAGCCCCAGCCCATGGTTCAACCCATGGTCTATATGACCAACCACTCAAAGAGTGCGCGGGTGCATAGCGCTCAAGGATAAAATTGTTAGCCATTGGGTCCTATGGTTGCGCCGAGAACCGGGAGTTAGTGCCAACAGGGGGCCAATGCTTAGGCTATGGGCTAGTGCTTGGCCATATTATGCCATGTGACCCTGCCAAGGGGGCGTGCGCCGGACGAAGGGGTATAGCACCCAATTATAGTTATAAAGTGGGTTTTATAACTAATTTTTTGGGTTTTAATTATTGTTAAGCTTATTTTTAATGTATTTTCTCCATTTTTGGGAGTTATTGGGCATTTTTGGAGCCTAATTTTTGGGAGGAAGTTGGAGATGAGTAACCAACTTCCCATCTATATAACCCAGGCCTATTTGAGGCCATAGGGGGCATTCAGAGCAGAGTTATGCTGAAGAGAAGCCAAGCCAAAGCCATTTTGAGGTAGAGAAGCTTTTGAGGAGGAGACGCTGTCGAATCATTTCTAGGAGCTCCGGACGTCCGTTTTGCATGTTGTTTTCTTTGCATGGTTCTAAAGATATGGAAGAACATGACCAGATAAGTCTTGTAGACATTTGGAATTTCAGCGATGTACTTTTGAGCTTTTGAGAAGAAATAAAGAAGCCTCCCCCACAGAGAAAAAGGCCCAGAGACGTAGGCAAAGTTGTGTCGAACTCCGTTATCAATCTGCATGTTATGGTTTGTTGTTTATTCTTTCATTTCAAATCTGAAAATGTATACATGGCTGTCATAATTCCTCTTCTTTCCTCATTCTTTCAATAAGTTTCTCAAATGGTTAATTAACGCATGCAAAATTAAAACTCAACCATAGTCATTAAAAGATCCAACGGATCACGAGGAAGAGAGAAGAAAAGGGAAAGAAGATTTTTCAATACTCGAGAAGACTTGTGACCAGAGAAACCACAAAATCAAATTCAATATATGAATTTGTGTTTAAAGGTACATATGTATTTTATGAGGATAGAGATGATCATTTTGCAGAACCAGACCAGATGCAAAACCTTCCAGAAACCAGAGATTCTGATAGACTGAAGATGAAGATCATAGTTCTGGATTATCTTCAAATAATGTGATTAAATTAAGAAACCATCAAGCTGCTATAGATCTGAATTTACCTTCCCCTATAGAGGAATATCCAGAATTTAAAGTTAATGTTAGAAAGGAAAAATACAGAGTAAAGAAGCTGGAGAGTATGGTAAAGCAATTAAAGAAAGAGAAATATTTGGTTGAGAAATGTAATTCTAGACAACAAGAAAAGATACATGATTTTAAAAGGAAAAGAAAAGAACAGAAAGAATTTCTTAAGGAGGTAAGAGAATCCAATTTTAGGCTATATTGGTATAATGTTGTGTTAATAACCAAACTTAAATAGAGAGACACCAAGGCTAGTGCAGTCATTATACCATGATGGTTCATGAAGATTTTTCCTTCAGTTTTGATTGTTCGATGGTATTTCTCAGGAAGTAAAGATGAACAGTTTGATTCCTATGTTTGGATCAAATGAAACTTTGATATCTTGGATGGAACAACTTAGCAAGATATGATTCCAAATTTTGTGGGATTTTCCAGTTTTTGTAAAAGCTATTTCCTAATCTATATTTTGGATTGATTGTTGATCCTTCTACTATATAGGCATTATAAATGCTCATTTGAGCTGATTTTCCTAGGAAATAGGCATTGAATAGATCCTATTACAAAACTGTAAAATAGAAAATAAGATCTACAGGAATACTCTGTGTACTTTAAATAGACACAAGAAAGATTGTATGAGAGTCGATAAGTTTGGGATTTAAGTACCTTTTTATAAAAATCCATTGTAAGACAATTTATATTCCATATTGATTCTAAATGGAAAAGGCTTGTTGATGGTCAGATCCTCTTTCATATCTTATTCTATTTCTTTTCTTACTTGAAATCATTTATTTTGTTGAAATGCATTTGATTTCTTGATTTTAAGTAACACAGTGAAAAGTTTGTTGTTTTTGTTTATTATCAAGATTGCCTGCAAGTACATGTTCTTATTTCTCAATGATATTTTGAAATATGAAATCTATATGGGGTTGAAAAATTGAATACTCTCATATATTCCCTTATTTATTTACCTTATTGTATGATCTATTAATGTGACTACCATTTACTAAATCATTGGGATGTTTTCTTTATTTATAGAGTTATATGTTTATGTGAATCCTTGAACCAACTTTCAACCACTTTCTAAAAGATATTTAATAAAACCCTTAAAATACCATTGCAATAACATGATGATGACCTAGTTTTCCCTCTCACAATCAACTGCAACTTTAGGGAGTAACATCTTTTGGTGTCATTGTCGGAGATGAAGGAATGAATATTTTTTCCCTGGGAGAACAACAAGATCAAATCCAAATCTTGATGGTGAACAAGATTTTGGAAATTTACATGAGACTGTATATTTTTCACCTGGAAAATCCTATGTCATAATTATGGCTCCTAAAAGAGAAGGCAAAGGACCTAAAATTCCTCCAACTTCCTCATCCTCTACAAATACACAAATTAAAAGAAAAAACCTAGATCCTAAGCATGTTGCATCAATGCTAAACCCTGAAAAGTTATTAAGAAAACCTAAAATCATTCCTGGACAGTCCTCTCTTTCAAAAGGAAAATTATCTTCAACTAGAACTCAAGGACAATATTCTAAAAATGTCAAACTCACACCAATTGAAGAAGTGATTCCTGAGAGTGAAACAAAGTCTATTGTTGATCCTGCTACTATTTCCTTTCCTTCAACTATTTCAGAACTAAATTTAAGTCAATGGAAATTGTTTGTTGATCTCATTGAAGAAGAACAAACAAATACTTTATTTGTAGATGAAGCTTTGAGATATATTACTAAATATATTAAAATTGAACTAGATACACTCTCATCATCCCCTCAATATTTTTCTTCTGAAGAAAATAAACCATGTTATTATTTCTTTGAAAACCCTCTTTTTCTGGAACCATCAACCTACTTTAGTCTAGAAAAGAAACCTTTGTTTTCTGAAGATCAAGAAATTATATCAGCTCAATTAAATTTCTTCACTCAAGGAACTATCTCTCTTTCTACATCACCATCTCTGCTCACTCCTAAAGCTCAAACACCAAAAGTGGTAAATATGGTTGTAAATAGAATGGGTGTAATTGTTGCATCTATATATGCACCACTAAACCGACCACAAGTCCTGTATTCTTTCCCACCTAATGATTATATGAAGTATTTTCTAATATTCAATGGAGAGGGAGAAGTTAATGTTGAAGAACACTTAAATTATTTCTACAGTTTTGTAGATAATTTTAGTGTGGAGCATGCAGATGTTTGGATGAGACTTTTTGTGCAAAGTTTATATGGCGAAGAAAGGAAATGGTTTAGAATCCTGCAACCAAATTCAATTTATGATATTGATGCACTGGATGATACATTTTTAAGACACTGGGGAGATAATAAAGACTACTTATATTGCATCACTGAATTTGGTGCTTTGAAAATAAAACAAGGAGAATCTATATATGATTTTACTAAAAGGTTTAATAAAATGTATAGTAAAATTCCAGATGAAATCAAGCCTATAGAAACATCATCCAAAATTAATTTTGCTAATTCCTTTGATGCTTAGTTTTCTCTGTTGTTGAGAGAAAGGAGGTATTATACTCTGAGTCTGATGCAGGAAGAATTCATTGAGGTAGAATCCAACATACTAGCAACAAAGAAGTTGAAGTCCAGGGCCCAGGGGTGATAGAGACAAAAAAAAATAGAAAGAAGAACTCCCTTCTTCTTCTCATACAACATCTAATTCTAAGATGGATGAATGGAAAAAATGTTGAAATCCTTGACATCTAAAATGGTCAGGATGAAGATGGAAACAAAACAACCTAGAATACCTACACAGGAAGGTGAATACAAAAACCCTAACCAGTTTAGGAGGCCTAACAATGTACCTTAAATCTTACCGAGAGAAAGGAGGAATCAAGAAGATAAAAACAAATCCTCCTTTTCAAAATAATGCAGTGGAAGAATTTGAAGAAATGGATGGCACTGAAGATGATCCTATAGTGCATCTAAATGATACAAAATTGTCCCCTACTCATTTGACACAACAAGATTATTAAGATGCTCTTATATTAAATCAGTTTGAAGAAGGGGATGCTGATGAAATTATCCAGAAATAACCTAAGAGAAAGAAATATGATCTTAGGTCCAGATCAAACACACCCAAAGTGGATATACCTGTTTCAACCAAGAAGGATAATGCTCCAATTAAATCAGGAGTCAGTAAATAAAGTTATGGGGTTAAAATTAATCAACAATCAAAGAAACCTGTTAATGTTAGTACTACATAGGTAAGGGAAACTGAAAAGTGTGTTCCTTCTTTCAGTTTGGAAAATGAAATTAGCAATATTAAAATCCCCATATCTCTGACAGAATTAATGAAAACAGATCCTTTTAGAAAATTTGTTCCCAAGGCATTGCAACCCCATGCCACCTTTTTAGATACTATCAATCTTGAAGATGAAAATCATTATATAACCATTGGACCTTATATTGAAGACATGATTGATGCTTCCTCTCCTTTCTACATATCTTTGAACATTCATGACAAAATATTGCAAAAATTTTTAATGGATTGAAGAGCTTCACACAATGTCATTCCAAAAGTGGTAATGGATGAATTAGGATTAGACATCACTAAGCCTTATCTAGACCTATATTCATTTGACTCCAAAAAATTTGAATGTATGGGAGTCATTAAAGACATGGTTGTTTCTTTATCTCAATTACCTATGAAAAGTGTGGTATTGGATGTTATTGTGGCTGACATACCTCCTAAATTTTGGATCCTTCTTTCAAGGTCATGGGATAAAAAGGTAGGAGGTACATTATAAATGGATCTCAATTATGCTACCATACCTGTGTTTGGTGGAGAACATCGAAGAATGTATAAGGAAGTAAGGCTAGCTTACTTGGTAAGTGATCATGAAAATCCTAGTAATCATCCCATATATGTTGTAGAAGATGAACTTGGCTCTTCTATTTTTCACATTGGTGATCAGATAGTTGAAACATCAGTTAGAAAAAAAATACCTACAATTGAAGATAGTGCAGAAAAATTAGTCTAGAAAATGTTCTTCAATGGGCTTGTTCAAAAGAAGGCTCTAGGGATGGGATTGTTTTCATTTATCCTACCAAATAAGTTAGTCCTATGGCATACAAACTATAATTTGATACAACCAAAAACATTAGTGAATATGAAGCTCTAATGTTAGGATTGAAAGCTACTAAAAATATGGGCATAGATAAAATTTATGTTTTTGGAGATTCAGAACTTATCATCCATCAGATAAAAAACATTTATCAGACCAAATAGAAGAGGTTAAAGAAGTATAGGAATAAGGTGTGGGATTATTTTGATAATTTCTTCTTGGAATTCAACATCACTTTTGTACACAAGAATTTGAATCAACATGAAGATTCTTTAGCACTTGCAGCCAGTGATTTCAAGACTACAATTTTTCCCAACTTAAAATTTGAGATTGAGGTTAGACACAGACCCTCAATACCAGATAATATAAAACATTGGAAATTTTTTAAAGATGACCAGCAAATTCAAAGGTTCTTAGATACAATTTATGATTTTTCTAATATTTCAATAGATCGGGATAATGAAAATGATGATGTGGAATTTCATGCTACAAATGTCCTTCAAGACAGTGTTGTTGGTCACAAAATTATTGAATTGAAAACAAATCATCTTCTTAAGGGCTTGGTTCCACTTGAGATATTATTTGACCACAGTGATGTTTCAAGAAAAGTTGTTATTCAAATAGAAGAGACTGATGTGATAGATTGTGATATCAGTTCAAATTTAAATCCCAGGATGGTGAAATTATCTAGAAAATTGTCAAAAAAATAGAGAGACAAGTATGTCAATTTTATGAAACAATATTCATATGTACTTTCTTGGTCTTATGAAGACCTAAATCTTTTTGATATAGATATTATGCACCACAAGATTCCTTTAAATCCTGGATCAAAACCTTTTAAGCAGAAATCTAGACAATTTAATCCATTGTTGTTACCTATAATAGAAAAAGAACTGAAAAGGTTATTGAATACTAAAATTATGGTACCATTGAGATACTCAGAGTGGGTATCTAATTTAGTACCCATCAGGAAAAAGAATGCAGAGATAAGGCTTTGTGTGGACTTCATAAATATGAACAGATGTTCTTTAAAAGACAATTATCCATTTCCTAAATTGGATCATATTTTACAAAGAGTAGTAGGGGAAAAGAGTATCTCTATGTGTGAAGGCTATTTAGGGTATAATCCAATATCATTAATGGAATAATATAAGAAGAAAAAAACTTTTACCACTCCTTGGGGAACTTTCATGTATGAAAAGATGCCATTTGGATTGATGAATGCAGGAGCAACGTTTTAGAGAGCTATGGATATTGCACTTATTGGTGAGAAAGACAGATTTATGGTTATTTATCTTGATGATATTATAGTATTTTCAAACTCTGATGAAGAACACTTGCAACATTTGAAGAAGACATTTGAAAAATGAAGGAGGTATGGTATATCATTAAACCTTAAAAAATCTCATGTTTGCATGGAAGAAGGAAAACTTTTAGGACATATTGTTTCATAAGAAGGAATCAAAATGGATACTAAAAGAGTAAAAACCATTCAACAGATAGACATTCCAATAAACAAGAAGTCTATTCAATCCTATATAGGCAAAATTAATTTTTTAAGGAGATTTATACCAAATTTTGTAGAAATTATGAAGTACATTACCAATATGTTAAAGAACGATGCAGAAATAAAGTGGATACCAAAAGCTAAAGAATCATTTGAAAAGATTAAGAAGGATCTTTTTCAAGCACCTGTCCTCATCAAACCCTAATTACTCTAAAGAGTTTATGATTTTTTCATTTGCTTATGAAGACACTATAACTACTGTTATTTTATAAAGAAATGATCAGGGGTATGAGAAACCTATCTCTTTTTTCAGCAAAACTCTCAAAGATTCTGAATTAAAATATGATATTATGGAGAAACATGCATATGCTTTGGTGAAGGCTTTAAAATATTTCAAGGTATATGTTCTACAATATGAAATTACTGCATATGTTCCAAGTAGTGCAGTTAAAGAAATTTTGGTTCAACTTGATTGTGAAGGAAAGAGAGGAAAATGGATAAATAAAATTCTGGAATACAATCTAACTATAAATCCCACTTAGTTAATAAAAGGATAAGGACTTGCCAAATTGATGTCAGAAGCAAATTGCAAAGCAATTGGATTGTATCATTTCTCCAACAAATCACATAATTCATGATTTTAGATTGAGGAAACTGGCTCACATGTAAGCAACAAATATTTTTTCTCTCCATGGTACAAAGATATTGTTTTTTTCTGCTAAATCTTCAATCTCCTCGTGATTTGGATAAATCAAAGTTCAGATCACTTAAATTAAAATTAGTGAAATTTTTCATTATTGATCAAATCTTGTTCTGGAAAGATCCCAATGGAATTTTGTTGAGGTGTGTTGATAAAGAAGAAGAAAACAATTTTTTTGTGATTTACACCAAGGTCTTTGTGGAGGACATCATCATTGCAAAGTCATTGCTTTCAAAATTCTAAGAGAAATCTATTATTGGCATGTATTGTTTTCAAACATATTTTCTCAAGTGAGGGAATGCGAACCATGTCAAAAGTTTGCAAGAAAAAATAAACTTATGTCTCTGCCTTTAAAGCCCATTATTGCTCATGGACCATTTCAATAGTGGGACTTAGACTTCATTAGGGAAATAAATCCTTCATCTTCTAGAAAACATAAATGGATACTTACAGCCACAGATTACTTTACCAAGTGGATTGAAGAAATTCCAACTCGGAATGCAACAAACAAGGTAATCATGGAATTTCTTGAAGGGCATATTTTTTCTAGATTTGGTTGTCCTAAGAAGTTAGTTACTGACAATGTTCAAGGTTTCAAATCAAACTCAATGATTTATTTTTTCAATAAGTATAACATAAAATTGGTCCACTCCACTCCTTACTATCCCCAAGGAAATGGGTTAGCAAAATCACCCAATAAAATCATCATAAGGATTATAAAAAAACTACTTACAAAAAACAAGAGGTCATGGGATTCAAAATTAAAATTTTCCCTATGGGTTGATCAGATCAGTAATAATAAATCTATTGGAACTTCCCCTTTCCAAATGGTGTATGTAACAAATGATATTTTCCCAACTCAATTGGGTTTACATGTTCTTAAATTTATGCAAGAGGAGTTAGAAGAAACCTATGACATTCAAAGGACAGTTTTCCAGATGATAGAGGTTCAACATGCCAGAGAAAATATGGATCAAAAAGCTGTTATTCATCGTAGAAAAGTCAAAGTAATGTTTGATAAGAAAACAAAAAAGGATATTTTCAAAGAAGGAGATATTGTATTGATATGGGATGCTAGAAGAGAGGACAAATATAAACATGGTAAGTTTGACAACTTATGGTATGGACCTTTCAAAGTAGCGAGGGTCATGAACAACAATACCTTTCTCTTCCATAATTTGGATGATACTGAGATTTTAGGAGGCCCAGTAAATGGGAGATTCCTGAAGAATTACTTCCTTTAAGATTAGTCAGAAAAGTTCATTTTGTACAGTAGGTTTTATTTTGAACCCAAATAAAGACTCCATATACCCAATGGAATTGTTTCTTTATAGTTTGTGTTCTTAACTAAAGAATGAGATTAGGGAAATAAAGAGAATTAGAAGGATATGAAGTCATTGGTCATAAGTTCTTAAAGATTCCTCATGAAAATTTACCCCCAGAAGGAGCCAATGTTAGTCTCTAAATATGTTTTTAATTAAGTGAGTGTCCCTAGTTCTTGTCCCCTCCTTCTTTATGATTTTATGTCAAAAATTTGTTTTTACCTCTTCGCTTGAAAGGTTATTTTTCAATCTTTATTGCACTTTTTAAATTCCTTTTGAAGTTTTTAAAGCTTAGGATTTGATATGATATTTGTTTGTCACATCACTTGTCAATTCATTATTTGAATTTTCAAATTTTTCCAAGTCAGAAAAGGCGCTACAGGAATAACATTATTCCTGCAGCGCTAGGAATAATCATTGTTTTTCATGCGCCACCCTACCCATATCATGTCATAACTTTTGAAATCATGATTAGGGGATCTACATACCTCTTCATGATCTATTTCAGGTTGCTATTTTTATGATAATAACTAAAAATGAAGGATTGAGTTGTACTCGCCATACCTGCATCAAATCAACACGTCTGATTATCATGAATGGAATCATCACCTTTCTATTTTAGTATGTCGGTTATTTTTTGTAGGGAGAAGAAAGAAGTAACCTCTACTTCTTAACACCCCATGAGAATTGAAGATTTAAACCATATATCTTCTCATATTTGTTTACAGGATCATATTAGCGGTATGGCACCAAAAAAGAGTGGCCAGATAATTAGAATATAGCCTGAAGGCATGGAATTTATTGAGGCATACCCTCAGATGGAGCAGAAATTCAAGGATGCTAGTTGGTTAGACTTTTTCTCAACCTTCCAGGGGCATGACGAATAGATCTCGATGGCATTTCCATATATTTTTTATGTCTTTGAATCTGTAGTTTGGAAACTTATGATGTATGTGACTGAGCATTCTATTACTAAATCTTGCAGATTGCTAGTGTATGGGGAAAGATGGTGGAAGAAGGAGAATGTGGTCATGGAGTCTATAAATCAGTTTCTAATTCCATAGAAACAAAACCCTAACTGGAACAAGGGAATAACACACAGTTGGGTAAGGAAAGAATGGAACACTTCTTTGCTAATCATCCACAGGTACATTACATGTGAAGGTAGGTTTTCCTTGGTTTATCTCTATCATATCATACTATTGATTAATATAAATGGTGATTATCCTATTAATTTACCCTATTTTCTGCTAAAACATTTATCCAAAATGTCTAAGAGGGTGCAATCTCATCATGCTTTCATCAGGGTTTAATTAGAACATTAGTAGCCTTCTCTTTAAACAAAGTCGAGAGATCCCGGGATTGGTTAATCCAGTCTTTAAAACCATATTTACAGTCAACTAAATCCAAAAATTTCAAGGGGAAGAAATCAGCCAAACAGAAAAAGACTCTTCAAGCCAATGAATTCATAATTAAAGAAGAGTCACCTCCTGTTAGGGTAACTCGGGCTAGCAAGAGGAAATTGCAAACTTAACAAAATATTGGAGATTTTCCTATAGGTGAAGACCATGAGAAAGCTACCACTAGTAGAGGTAAGAAGTGTAAAATAAATGAAGACACTGGAATACATCTGAATCTAGATATAAAGAGGGAAATTGATGAATATGAGGATTACACTACAAGCCCATTTCAAACTCCAGTCAAGAAAAAACAACGATCTATAGGTAAGAAGAATGAAAAGGGTAAAAAATAGAGCAAAAAGAAAACACATGTACCTGAGTTCCCTAGGAGTAATTCCACCAGAGATGCCAACAAATTCATATTGAATTCAAAAGCAATGTTTCATCCATCCATTAAAAAGGAGAATCTTATTATTATAGAGGACAATTCAGAAGATTCTAAAAAGGACATCAAAAAATAGGTAGGGGCATCTTCTTTACACAGAACTGAGAGAGAATTCGAAGACTTGAGGAAGAGACATGAAAATGGAAAGCATATTTCTCAGTACTCCAGAAGACTTGTGACCAAAGAAACCATAAAATAAACTTCAATATCATAATCTTTGTTTAAAGGTATAGATGTAGTTTATGAGGACAAAGATGATCTTTTTGCAGAACCAGACCAGATGCAAGACCTTCCAGAAACCAAATATTTTGATAGCATTGAAGATGAAGATCATAGTTCTGGATTATCTTCAAAAAATATGATTAAATTAAGAAATCCTCAAGATGCTATAGATTTGAATTTACCTACCCCTGTAGAGGAATATCTAGAATTTAAAGTCAAAGTTAGAAAGGAAAAAGACAGAGTAAAGGAGCTATAGAGTGTTGGTTGTGGAGCTTGATTATCTTTGTGATTCAGAGGTCTTTTACTTTCAACCGTGTTTATACCCCATGAAGTATTTACACCCCAAAAGTATGTACACTCTTCCACGTGGGGGAGTGCAGAGGGGGGGTACCTCCTCTACGAGGTCCGAGGGGGCTATCCCCCCAGTTGGGGGGTCTGGGGGAAAGAAGGCCCCCAGTGGGGGTTCAGGGGCAGCGTCCCATGATGAGGGTTCGGGGGAAAATCCCCCGAAGGAAAAAATTTCCTTGTAAATGTATATTGTAATTTCATTGTAAATCTGGACCATTCATTATAAGGTCGCAGATCTAACGATAGAGATTATGTTAGGGTTTTTTTCCCTAGAAGGAAACCCTCTTTTATGAGGGAAATGCATTTCGACTATGATTGATGGCGAGTATTGTATTCTGAGAGAGGAGACTGTGAGAGAAAGAAGAGGAAGTTACAACGGATTTTGTTGTAGGTTGTATCCCTTCATTTGCTGGATAATAATAAAGGAAGGACCTGGCAATTTCTCTGGTGGACGTAGCGCACACTGGGTGAACCACGTAAATATATGTCTCTCTTATATTGTGTATCTTCTGTGTTTTGTTTCCACATTTGTTTTATTTTATTGCTCTGCGGTCCTGTTTTTCTAACATAGAGTATGGTAAAGAAATTAAAGAAAGAGAAAGATTTCATTGAGCAATGGAATTCCAAACAACAAGAAAATATATAGGATTTTAAAAGGAAAATAAAAGGACATAAAACATTTCTTAAGGGGGTAAGAGAATCTAATTTCAGGCTATATTGGCACAATGTTGTGTTGATAACCAAACTTAAACAGAGAAACACCAAGGCTAGTGCAGTCATTATACCATGATGGTTCATGAATATTTTTCTTTCAATTTTGATTGTTCGATGTTATTGCTCAGGGAGAAAATATGAACAATTTGATTCCTATATTTGTATCAAATGCAACTTTGATATCTCGGATGGAACAACTTAGCAAGATATGATTCCAAATTTTCTGGGATTTGCCAGTTTTTGTAAAAGCTATTTCCTAATCTATATTTTGGATTGGTTGTTGAGCCTTCTACTATATAGGCATTATAAGTGATTGTTTGAGCTGATTTTCCTAGAAAATAGGCATTGAGTAGATCCTATTACAAAACTGTAAACTAGAAAATAAGATCTACAGGAATACTCTGTGTACTTTAAATAGACACAAGAAATATTGTATGAGAGTCTATAAGTTGAGAATTTAAGGAACGTTTTGTAAAAATACACTATAAGACAATTTGTATTCCATATTGATACTAAATGGAAAAGGCATGTTGATGGTCAGATCTTCTTTCATATATTATTCTATTTCTTTTCTTACTTGAAGTCATTTATTTTGTTGCAATGCATTTGATTTCTAGATTTTAAGTAACACAGTGAAAACTTTGTTGTTTTTGTTTATTATCAAGATTTCCTTCAAGTACATTTTCTTGTTTCTCAATGATATTTTGAAATAACAAATATATACGGGGTTGAAAAATTGAATACTCTCATATATTCCCCTCTTTATTTACCTTATTGTCTAATCTATTAATGTGAATACCATTTACTAAATCATTGGGATGTTTTCTAGATTTATATTGAGTTATATGTTTATGTGAATCCTTGAATGAGATTTAAACCACTTTATAAAATCTATTTCATAAAACCCTTAAAATACCATTGCAATAACCTGATGATTCCCTAGCTTTCCCTCTCACAATCAAGTTCAACTTTAGGGACTAACAGGATGATTGGGATGAGAGAGTTCTAGCTGTACTATGGGCCTATAGGACTACTACAGATAAATTAAATAAGTATACTCCTTTCCTATTCTATGGAAAAGAAAAATTCATCCCAACTGAGTTCATCACTCCAATTGTATACATTGCACAAGTCACTCATATGATAGATGATGAATCAACTACAAAATAGGTTGTGGAGTTGTTGGAACTGGATGAAGCCATATTTGTAGCATATTTTTATCATACTGTGGAGAAGGATAGATAAAAATATTGGCATGCTAGACACATTAATACCAAGACTTTTTCATAAGGTGATCAATTTTTTGTTGTATGACAACATGTATCAAAAGAATCCGGGGAAGTTACAAATGAATTGTCTTGGACCCTTTATAGTTGTGGAAATTCGAGAATCAGGGGTTGTCAGACTGGCACAACTAAATGGTATTATTTGGTTGGAATGGGTGAATGGAACACGCATGAATCCCTACCTCTCTACTCAGTGAAATAAGTTCTATAGAAATCATGTCATAGGGAGTGAATAAATTAGGTAGGTTTATATTTTGTTTTGTTGTTTCCCATTTTTCATTAATAAAGAAGTGACATTTTCAATTATCACTTGTCCTAGAGGGTAGAAATTGTTGTCAATTTGTCCAACCTAGATCACACCATTGTGGTCGAGGGGAGGGGGGGGGTTGTGTCAAATATTTTTTGCATTTAGTATTTTTCAAGGTCTAAGTCACTTTCATGTTGCTATGAATTTGTTCATTAAATACAATTAGTACCTTTCTATTGTTGTTCGGTCCCTGTCAGAAAATTTCATTTATGTAAAAAAGGATTTCATTACTTTTTTGGTTAACTGCAAACCTATTAGTTGATTTATCAAGTGTCTCGTCATGTCAAGGTTGTGTTGGTACCTATTCCTTTTATTTCCCAAATCATCGATTATACTTTTTCACGATTGGTTGGTCATGTCCATTATTAATGTTGAATTATTTATGCATTGTCTCCCTTAATGACAATTTAATGATTATCTCTTGTCACCTCATTGTAAATGCATATAATCTTGGAATCACATGTTGTCCAAGTCATTGTTTTTTACCTGGTTATTTTCATACTCAACCTTGGATCCCACCAAGAGTTTTGTGAATCCACACATGCACCCTCATCCTCCTATTGTGTTTATATACTAGTGCAAGTTTCTAACCATGGGTTGTTCTACAACTCCTTGAGTTGTTGTTCCAAATATCATCGTTCCAATGGATATCATTGATCTGTGAATTGAAGTTATAGGATATTTGTAGGGTAAAATCAAGAAAACTCGGCTCATCGATATTGATTTCTCTGATGGGGAATTTTTCCCCTCATGAAGGTTGACATATTCATGGATTATTTCCCGCTAATTTCTATAGAGGTGGACACACAATGTAAGAATCATTACGTGTCACTGTGGGAGTAAAAAATTATGAATTTTCTTGACGTGCCTGTATTCGACACTACTGGTAAAGTTATATGTTGCACCAAGTTCTTGATCAATAGGGTTCATAGTGGCTCTTTGTGGCTAGATAGAGAGTATATTATTCACATAGATAATATTCACCAATTGATAAGGTTGCCAATGGAAGGGGAGGATGTATCCAAAGGATTTCAAAATTCAAGAAAGCATGGAAGGAAGAAAGGTGGACTCAATTTGTATGACAATTTTGGTGCCATATGAGGATGTCTCAAATCCATCATCGAACTTATTAATGATGAACAAGTTTTATATTCCTATTACTTAATCACCAACAAAGTAATGAAGAACTAGACAAAACAAGAATGCACACTGGATGCAATCTCCATCGTTGACTTCTATAAATAGGGAGCACCACTAAAATGGTGTAGGTATTTACTCACTGAGGTGTTATAGGCTTGTGGATATGCGCATGAGAATGTTAGTTACTTAATATACGACTGTCTCTTAGTTTCCTTCAACTTGTGGAAATGGAGGTCTCCCCAGGGGAAAGAGTTAGCAATGACTCCAGACATTCACGTAGCTATGAGGTTCAAGCCATGGAAAAAATGAATGAAAACCACCAATTCATCAATCAACAATGGTGCCATATTGTAGTGATACAATGACCTTTTCCTTACCACCCAAAGAATGAAGATCCCATGGGACTTGCTAAACAGGCACACCAATAAGATTTGGTTCGGCATGAACAAAGACCATACATTTGTAAGGACAGGAGATGTAGATACCAAGAAATTTCACACTCCTCTACTTCCTTATTATATTGATGGGTAAACTTTAGACAAGGAGTTTTTTTCATGGCCTGGAGTAAAGAGGGAGAAGAAGAAATTGGGCATATCATATCAGTTTTCTGCAATTTCACAATGGGAGGCTCCAACACAGGAAGATGTTCTAGGTTATATCAAAACAACAATGAAGAGACAATGTACAACCATGGACTTAGAGGAAGACTGGGAATAAGATTCCCTACCAAGGTTAGTCCAACTTCCACCATTTCTATCAATCCCAGATACTGCTATGTTCTCCGGTAAGCAGTTCTGTGAAGTTTTTGAGGTTATTTTTACCAAAAAACCCCACATGGATTCCCTGTATTAGTCTACCACTCCCCCTATTATCATTAATTCAATCCCACTCACTTCAATTCCATCACACACACAAAATATCCCCCCTATTATATCCTTCATTCCCATTATCACCATCCCTAATGCCCTTGTGACTAAAGTCTAGAGTACCCCTATTATTGAAGACCTTAGTCACCAACTCACTACCTATGCCATAGATATCCTACCTATCCCTCCTTCATCCCCTCCCCACACGCATACTTAAATGGATGAGACAAATTTTGTTCACCCATATTCTACACTTGGAGGAAGCACTGTCCATATTCATTTCCCTTTTCCCCATATTTTGCAATTTAGTGTCCCCCTTCATACTCCCCAAGAAACTAGCCTACATCCAGAGATAGACAAATCAAAAAAAGTACAATATTAGACAGGTCAATATCCTCCACATGAACCGATGGATGTTCAGGAAGAAGCTACTTCAAAAAAAATAATGGTCTCTGTTCCAGAGAAGGTTGTGTCATTACTTCTATATCCTCAACAGTGTTGTGAAATTATTGAAATGTGTTTGAAACATACGAAAGTAGTTAATTCCCCCCCTCAAGTTGTCTGATAAAGGTTTTCTTGTATCTTCCAAGCTATGTTTTACAAGGTAAATCTCTATGTCTATGTGTAAACCACAACAAAGAGAATGACACCCAGAAATCAACTCTAAACTCAAGTATGTTAGATAAATAGAAATGCTAACAAGAGAAGGATAGAGGCATACCTCGTCCATACATTTGAACAAGACCATGGTTGAGCTCATGACTAGAATCTTGATGCCCACAACTTGTCCTCAACATCCAAGATACAAAATCATATAGAAATTATATAAACCGTTAGCATATAAACTAGCATAATCCATTAACATGCACATAAATACGCTCATGGAAAGTAATAAAAATATTTGTGACATATAATTGGACAAGAAAAGATTATTTATATTAATGTAATCAATATAAGAACATAGGTTACAAACTTCTATAATGGATAATATCATAACCGAGAAACTAAGTCCCTCCAGCTGGGCCTTCACCACTTCAATACTCAATAAAGGAAAGCTCACAAGTAGTAGGAGTAATTTAGTTTCTCCATAACAAAATAGGAAGAGCTTGGGGGATGAACAAAAGAAGTTCATACTTTCAAGGAAAAAGGGATGCAAAATAAATATGAGGTGAAATTTCTCGAGAGTGTCTTTGCTCTCAATGATGAATGTATCCTCAAGGCTTGTATATGGATCAATTTATAGCCTCCAAATGAAATTCAAGGGTCAATTCAGAGCGTTTCTAGTATATGGAAGGTCAAGGATCATGGATATCGTGACATGGTATGGAAACCCAACATATTTTTTAATGTTTTAGCACAAAAACTGATGTATACGGGCTATAATGGAGAAACATGCATATACATGATTTGTCTAACTGTGTCTCGCGTATATGTACAAAACTTTGAATTTTTTACTCTAGAATGAACAAAAAGGGGAAACTTATGTCTGAGGAGGGAAAGGGAAGGCCATCAAAGAAAGATTCGTGGAGTGTGGAAAAAATTTCTATAACAGATTCCCCCTAATGTGTTAGATTAGAGGATCAATCACAATGGCCAAAATACATTATAATCCCCAGTGGAGTCACCAATTCTGTTATGAGGAAAATATCTATGGCTAGGGGTAAACCACAACAAACGGATTGACACTCAAAAATAAACTCTAAAATCAAGTATGCTTTATAAATATAAATGATAACAAGATAAGTCTAGAGGCATACCTCATTCAAATGTCCAAAGAATACCATGGTTGAGCTCAAGACCAAAATCTTGATTCCTGCAACTTTTCCTCAACATCCAAGATACACAAGCATATAGAAATTATATATAATGTTAGCATATAAACTAGCATAACCCATTAACATGCACACAAAATATGCCCATGGAAATTAATATAAATATTTGTGACATATAATTGGATGAGAAAAGAGTATTTATATTAATGTAATCAGTAGAAGTACATAGGTGACAAATTTATGTAACGAAACATATCGGAACCGAGAAACTAAGTCCCTCTAGCTAGTCCTTCACCACTTCAATCCTCAACAAAGGAAAGTTCCCAAGTAGTAGGATTAATTGATTTTCTCCATCTCAAGATAGGAAGAGCTTGGGGGATGACATAAAACATTCATACTTTCAAGGACAAAGGGATGCAAACTCAAAATGAGGTGAAATTTCTTTAAAGTGTCTTTTCTCTCAATGATGAATGTCTCCTCGAGGCTTGTATGTGGCTCCATTTATAGCCTCAAAATGGAATTCAAGGGTTGATTCAGATCGTTTCTAGTATATGGAAGGTCAAGGATCATGGATCTCATGACATGGTATGGAAACCTGACATATTTTTTTATTTTTGAGCACAAAACCCGATGTATGTGGGTTGTAATGGAGAAATGTATGTATATGCAAGTTCTCTAACCATGCCCCACGTATATGTACAAAACTTTGAATTTTTTACTTTGGAATGAAAAAAAAGGGGAAACTTGAGTCTGCAGAGGGAAAGAGAAGGCCATCAAATCAAGATTCATGGAGTGTGGAACAAATTTCTATAATAGATGCCCCCTAATGTGTGAGGTTATACCAGCAATCATGATGGCCGAAATACATTATAATCCCCAGTGAATTCGCCAATTCTATTACGAGGAAAATATATATGGATAGGAGAAAACCACAATAGACATAATGACACCCAGAAATCAACTCTAAACTCAAGTATGATAGATAAATAGAAATGCTAACAAGAGAAGGCTAGAGGCCTACCTCATCCAGAAATTCGAAGAAGACCACAGTTGAGCTCACGACCGGAAGCTTGATGCATGCAAATTTTCCTCAACATCCAAGATATAGAAGCATATAGAAATTATATAGAACGTTAGCATATAAACTAGCATAATACATTAACATGCACAACAAATACTCCCATGGAAAGTAATACAAATATTTGTGACATATAATTGGACAAGAAAATATTATTTATTTGAATGTAATCAACAAAAGTACATAGGTGACAAACTTCTTTAATGGTACATATCCGAACCAACTAAGTCCCTCCAACTGGGCCTTCACCACTTCAATCCTCAACAAAGAAAATATCAGATGTAGTAGGAGTAATTCAGTTGATCCATCTCAAGATAGGAAGAGCTTTGGGCATGAACACAAGAAGTTTAGAATTTCAAGGACAAAGGGATCCATACTCAATATGAAGTTAAATTTCTCCAGAGTTTCCTTTCTCTCAATGATGAATGTATCCTTAAGTCTTGTATATGGCTCAATTTATAGCCTCCAAAAGGAATTGAAGGGTTGATTCGAAGTGTTTCTAATATATGGAACGTCAAGGATCATGGATCTCATGACATGGTATGGAAAACTGACATATATTTTAATTTTTGAGCAAAAAACCTGATGTACGTGGGTTGTAATGGAGAAACCTATATATACTCGAGTTTTCTAATTATGTCTCGTGTATATGTACAAAACTTTGAATTTTTACTCTAGAATGAACAAAAAGGGGAAAATTGAGTCTGTAGAGGGAAAGGGAAGGCCATCAAAGAAAGATGCATGGAGTGTGGAAAAAATTGATATAAAATATCCCCCCTAATGTGTGAGGTCAGAGGAGAAATCGTGATGGCCTAAATACATTATAATCCCCAATGGAGTCGCCAATTCTGTTATGAGGAAATCTCTATGGATAGGGGTAAACCACAACAAAAGGAATGACACCCAAAAATAAACTCTAAACTCAAGTATTCTAGATAAATATAAATTATAACAACAGAAGGATAGAGGCCTACCTCATCCAGATATCCGAAGAAGACCATGGTTGATCTCATGACTAGAAGCTTGATGCTTGCAACTTTTCCTCAACATATAAGATATGCAAGCATATAGAAATTATATAGAATGCCAACATATAAACTAGCATAATCCATTAATATGCACAAAAAATACACCCATGGAAAGTAATACAAATATTTGTGACATATAATTGGACGAGAAAAGAGTAATTCTATTAATGTAATAAAAAAAATTACATAGTTTAAAAAATTATTTAATGACACATATCAAAATTGAGAAACTAAGTCCCTCCAGTTGATCCTTCACCACTTTAATCCTCCACAAAGTAAATATCACAAGTAGTAGTAGTAATTGAGTTTTTTCATCTCAAGCTAGGAAGAGCTTGGGGGCCAAACACAAGAAGTTCAGACTTTCAAGGACAAAGGAATGCAAACTCAATATGAGGTGAAATTTCTCGAGAGTGTATTTTCTCTCAATGATTAATGTCTCCTCAAGGATTTTATATGGCTCAATTTATAGCCTCCAAATGGAATTGAAGGGTCGAATCAGAGCATTTATAGTATATGGAAGATCAAGGATTATGGATCTAGTGACATGGTATGGAAACCCGACATGTTTTTTATTTTTTTATCACAAAACCTGATGTACGTGGGTTGTAATGGAGCAACCTGCATATACACGAGTTGTCTAATTGTGGACCGCATATATGTACAAAACTTTGAATTTTTTACTCTGGAATGAACAAAAAGATAAACATTGAGTTTGTAGAGAAAAAGGTAAGGCCATCAAAGAAATATGCATTGAGTATGGAAAAAAATGATATAACACTACGTCTCCAAGCCCTGACGATGCAACTACTCTTAATGTCACTGGAGATAAATTGCAAGGGGCCAACCACTTCAGTTGATATTTCCTATGGATCCCTCTATCACCAGTGAAGATCTTGTGGCATGGTCAACCCATCAGTTATTTTATATCATGCAAGCATATACTGATCAAATTGAGCACAAAATTGTTTTCGTTGAGCACAACAATGAAGAACTAGTGCAACAAATGCAATGGTTGCATCGAGAATTGGTTTCAGCATCAAAGGACCATGATCACAAACATGCACTGCGAGAACAGGTCGAATCAACAATGGAAGTTGTCTCTGCGAGGTTTTTTCAAGTTTGGATCACATTCAGGCATGTTTCCCCATAGTTTCCCGAAGACATTACCTCGATTGCACTAGTAGAATGGCTTGAGATTATTTTCTATGCTTGGTCACAGTTGGCTCAAAAGGGTGATATTATTCAAAAATAATTAGATGAAATTTAGTTGAAGGAAAGAGAGAATCCTCGGGCTATGATGGAGAAGGTTACTTAGGTAGTGATAGAATGGGATCTCGTTCAGTATTCCCTTTATGAATGAATGAGATAATGTAGCAAACACTTCATGATGGTCAATGATTGGGTTGGTTCGTTAGAAGAAATAAGTAAGATGGTAGAATATTTGAGAGCTCAACTTCAACGGATGAATGTAGAACCACAAGCCATCATTGATCCCATTTAGGAGCAAGCCAAGTCTGTGGAAATTGAAGCAACACATGAAAAAATTGATGCCATGTACGAAGCTACTCAAGTGGCCAAGAAAGAGCTCAAAGACTTCCAACCTATGGTGCAAGCTGCATATGTCTAGATGCATCATCTAGATTTAGTTTCAAAGAAAAAATGGAACACAATTCTTGCTACTAATCCTATGGATCCAAATGTTGTATAGGCCCAAGAGTTTGTTATGGGAGCTTCAATTTTAGTAAGGAAGTGGCATGATCGTGTGGAGCACTATGACAACTTCCACCAGTAGGAAGTGAAGATTGTCTTGGATTTGGGCCCTTCATCTAAAGGAGGTGCCAGTAAGGAAGAAGAACGTTGAATTGAGGCGAGTCAATGACTATGATTGGGGCCTATTGGGCCCTTCATTTTGAGGATGTCCTAGTTTTTGGAAAGCACCATAGGCTAACTAAAATTTTACAAGCAACACAAATAGTCAAAAGTGTCGTAGACCAGCTAGAAGTCTAAAAGTAACGAAAAAGGTCAAAATCATTGCACGCTAGCTGAAAGATGGAATAAAATTCAATATTGTAGGAAAAAAAAGGAATCCAAGAAGAAACAAAGAGAATATTCGACCTAGAAAAGAAAAGTATAAATACGAAGGAAATGTAACATGAAAAAGGTTAATATGTTCATGCAATGATAGGCTAATACTTCTATCTCTATAGTCAAGTTGGTTTCTATATTTATATTTTAGCTGTGAAGAGTCTCGAGTCTTTAAAGGGGGTTGAGAGAGTATATATCAAAACATGATATGAGTTCTAAAATAATCATGCATTTTGAAGGGAGATCTATTGGATCTGTTTTGTATGAAGGTCGGGATATTACTGTTGCTAATATAAGGGTGTGATTTGGGGCCATAAAATTTGTTTTTGCATGATTTCCTTTAGTAGTGTGAATGGATCTATGGTGTTTTTATTTATCTTCTTATTCATTTCTCTATTATATCACTATTTGAATGATATCACAACTCAATCTCAATGGTAAATCAATTGATATGCATAATCTAGGAATAGATATGATGATGTATTTTCTATAACTCCCTTCACCACACAAGTCTCAACTATTATTTGGTTGACACCTCCTTCCCTTGTGGAATTTTGAATATGCCAGTGTCCCTAGACTAAAACGATGCCTTTTGTTGGTAACGTTCGAGAACCCTAGTCTCAATGTTGCACCAATAGTATGATCCACATCATGTTATATTAGAGCAACGTAAAAGTGTAGGATTACCTTTGTATCAACATTACTCAAATGTATCTATTGAAATGATTGCTAACAAAGGAACATAAGAATGTGTACAACATTTGTTGAGTATGCATACTTCTAGTGAAAAAGAAGGGATGGAGGTAAAGGAATCCAAAATTACAACGGTATTTTATATGGATGTTAGAACAATTGATCTAGAGTGCATAATCATAGGGGTAAAGAAATCATCATAAACCAATGGGAATACAATTAAAAACTTAGTAGAGCATGCAAATGAGCATGAAGAGAAGGATGAAAACAGAAGGAATCTCTTAGAAGTAGTAGAAAATGAAGAAGATAATGTTAACAATCTTTCTATATATACTCTATTTAACCAAGAACACATGTTCATTTTATCTTATCAACCAAAGTTTCTAATGACTTGTGAAATGTCGTGCACTATATGTGATGAATACAAATTCTTAACTTGCATTAATTTGTCTAGCATGCTTCTACATAGAAAGTAAATTGCATCACTACACCACAAAAGTACAAATTTATCTCAATAGATCTTGGCAGTGATCATGTACTTGAACACTAATCATGATAACCCTATTGGCACCAAGAAATCACCAGGAATGGGAACCTTACTGCCACTAGGGAATCACCAAGTATGATGTGGGAACTTAATATTTCCATAAACCATAGCTCTCATTGTTGTCCAATGTTGGATCAAGACATTTTGAGTAAGTTTTGGGAGTCACACAAGAATGGACCGTGCAACAAGTCAACAAAGAAGAAGTGTGCATGGAAGAAATTTATCATATGTTAACAAGTCAATGCGCAAAAGGAAAAAGTTAGTTAGGATTTTTGGGACATTTTTTCCACATTATAATGGGCTAAGCCCTACGATAAAACTATAAATATGTATGGGTTTTTTTGGTAGAACGTAATTATGGGATTAGAGAGTGAGAGTTTTTGGAGGATAATTCGATGTGAGTTGAGTTGGTTGATGAGTACGATCTGAGCTGAATATCAGTCGAGAGGTATGTGTGCATTGAAACATAGAACGACTTGGGAAAGTTTGAGCTTTTACTGAATATCATTATATGACCATAGTGTGCAGCCATTTTAAGAATTACTATGAATGAATTGTTGGATTTACTTCACACACACCTAGGATTTATTTTTCCTAAGGTTATTCCTTGTTTATTAGTCATAATTAGTCATTATCCAGTCTCCTATATTTTAGGGGAGAATATTCCACCTAAAGAACATTCTCTTTCAGTTGAAACTTCAGTTTGACTAGTTGAGTTGAATTTAGATGTTGCATTGGTTTTGTCACCATCCAACCTTGGGATCATCACCAACTCACTACTCTTTTTTCAATCAATTAACTAAAGACTAGTTGACTAGTTAACTCAACTATGTGGCAGTTCACTCTCGTAATTGCCTGAGAGAATAGACTAGGTAGCAGTTTACTCTTGTAATTGTTGGTGTGTGTCCAGATCAATCTAGACCACCAATATGGCTCATTAGTTACTCATGTATCCTATATCTATTGTAAATTATTCTCTCTTTGAGTGTGGAATATGGTTAATGAGAATTCTTCCATTCTTTATATCGTGCTTCTTCTTTCTCAATTTCTCTCTGCAAATGTGTGTAGTATTTTCTAGCTAGATATATTTTGTGCAGGTTCAACACATTTACATGGTATCAGAGATGACGGACTGCTAATAAAAAGATACACCAAATCATTTTTTGCAGGTACAAAAGATTGAAGACAACAAAAAGATGGATTATTCATCGGAAATACTTCTCACGCCTCATAACTATTTGGAATGGAAGCCAAAAATTCAGCTTCATCTTAGATGCAGAGGCTTGTACCAAATAACTATGGCAATGGAAGTAGAGCATGATTCTATCGATGAGAAAAATGACTTTCTCAATAGACAAGATATGGCCATAGGAAGTATCGGCATGTATGTTTCTCCATAACTTTTCTATCAAGTATATGAAGAATCACAAGGATTAACTCCAAATGAATTATGGACTATATTGGAAGTTCTATTTGGGAATAAAGAATATTTTGAATATTTCATGTAGGAGTTTGAACATATAGAGCCAGAAGAGAAGCCATCAGAAGATCAAGTCTCTTATTATGAAGAGTATTCTACAAACGTTTTTGCAGAAATTTGTATTCCATTAATTGAAGATGATGTCTACTCCATTTCAGATTTGTTTTCTGAAATTCATGTGGAATATGTATGGCATGCATCTTAGGAGTCACATGTAGACACTTTTTCATGCACCATGTGCATCTCAGGAGACAAAAAGGGATCCATGCACATTAGACTCCATTCTGATATTTTCTGAGCACAATTTGCATAAACAAATTGGATATTTGAATTCCTCTTGGGAAAATATCTAATTTTAAAAAACAAATCATCCGAAACATAGTCCACAAAGTGATGTTATGATCTTTTTAAGATCAACAAAATTTCAGCATTTTTCTGGAAATGGCCACATGGTTTTCAAAATTTCATCCAAAATTTATTTGGATATTATTCATTACAAGAAGATAAAGTGGATATGTGTGGAAATATCAATGATGCATATACTTCATCAGATCCATGAAGACATCTACATATTCAAAAAAATCTTCAAAGAGCACAAACTTGCACAGTTATGAGGTCTTCTTGGAGTGAAGGAGATGGTTGCTTAGCAACTGCCTTTTGTTCCTTATCATTTTTTATTTTATGCATTGTAATTTGAGGGGGGGTTTTGTTCCCATGAGTTTTTCCCTCTTTCATCTTTTAGTTCAATGTATATTTTGTATTTGGGTATCTAACATGGCCTCGTAGCCAAGACCCATTCTTTATTTTCACCATAGTGTTGTTCAGGGGGGGTGCTGGAGTTACTTCACACACACCTAGGATTTATTTTTCCTAAGGTTATTCCTTGTCTATTAGTCATAATTAGTCATTATCCAGTCTCATATATTTTAGGGGAGAATATTCCACCTGGAGAATATTCTCTTTCAATTGGAACTTCACTTTGACTAGTTGAGTTGAGTTTAGATGTTTCATTGGTTTTATCACCATGCAACCTTGGGATCATCACCAACTCACTACTCTTTGTTCATTCAATTAACTGAAGACTAGTTGACTAGTTAACTCATCTATGTGGAAGTTCACTCCTGTAACTGCCTGAGAGACTAGACTAGGTGGCAGTTTACTCTTGTAACTGCTGGTGTGTGTCTAGATCAATCTAGACCACCATTATGGCTCATTAGTTACTGATGTATCCTATATCTATTGTAAAGTATTCACTCTTTGAGTGTAGAATACGGTTAATGAGAATTCTTCCATTCTTTCTATCTTGCTTCTTCTTTCTCAATTTCTCTCTACAAATGTGTGTAGTATTTTCTAGCTAGATCTATTCTGTGCAGGTTCAACACATTTACATGAATAACATAAGAAGTCAATCCTTGTGTATGTAGCCCAATTTTGGGTGAACCACGTTAAATCCTTCGGTTCTAATTTGTATGTTGTTACGATTTGTTTTTGTTTTTTTTTCATTGTGCACATAGAATTAATGATTATTGATTAGTATGAATATGTATATGATGGTGTCTCACATGTAGCATCCCCAACATCCAACTGGGGTATGCCACATAAAAAATTTCAAACTGTATACAAAATTAAAACATATGCAGAGAAAATATTTGTGACACTTATATATAAAACTTAAAATAGACACATACATTCTGCAAATGCATATATTCATACAGAATAATAAAAAAAATACACATGCAACACACGCATGAAAAACCCATAAAAATAAACACATAAATAATAATGCAACATATAATTTAACACACAATTGACACTTATGTTGGTAAAAATATCACCAACTACGTGCAGCCCTTCCACGAACCTCCCATCCTTAAACCACATTGCTCATTACTCTTAGAAGTGGGTCACCCCTGAGCTGGGACTAAAATCCACCTCAGTAAATGGATTGCTAACTAGGCTAATGTATCTCAAAAAACAGGAAAAAACTCTGTCATAGGTGCCAACTCAAGCTAACAGCCTACAGTCCCTCATTCCCCACATGCTTCTCCCACACCAAGAAGTGTGCCCATTCTCTACTCAACATTCCTTCGACTGCCCCACTTCATTTATGTGGATTCAACAACAAGTTGGACAAGAAGTCTCAAAGCCTTGTAGTTGCAGTTTGGCACCTTCGGGAAATCAATTCCCAACAATTACCTCACCTCGAGAGAATTTATCACGGACATGAAAACCCACCTCTTTAGTATCCCATGGGCCTAAAAACCCGCCTCTTCAGTCCACCTCCCAAACTAACTAGGTATAGATACAGGTACGGGTATAGGTACAGATACAGATACAAGTACAGGAAGGTATGAAGGATAGTTGAATGAGTGAGTGAATGATGGTGAAATGAATGAATGAATGGGAAAATTAACTAAGTCCAAAATATATGTATGCATGTTCCCAACTTTACACTTGTCATGTTGAGAGATACTTTGGTCCACTTGTCTCCATCCTTACAACTTAGGATAAAACAATTATCCATACTTTATACTTTAAGGAATATTAATATAATATTTATTTCTGGCTTAATCTCCCTAGGTTAGCCCCTTATCCTTAAATTTTATTCCCCTCTTTCCCTAACTAATGGAGTTTATTCCTCCATACTCTTTTATCATGATCAGTCTACTCACGGCGATGCATTATATTAATGATAAGACATATACAAACATAGGATCAATGGCCTTTAGCATCTAGGCTCTCCGACCTAATTCAACACATAAGCCTCCTAGCTTAGAATAACTAGCTCACTAGCCTACAAAACACAACATATACACAAAGGCTCTCTGGCCTCAAAATTGCACGCACTTAAGTTTGTTGCACGTGGTATCTTGGAATGTGCACCCTTCATCATTTTAGTGCACAGTACATGTGCACACTATACTATGGATGGTGCATGCAAAATGATATAAAACAACTCACCAGCTTAAGTACATTTTCATTTACAATTTGGGGTTCATCCAAGGGGTATTACAATCCCTCCCCCTTACTTATGCACTTTCCTCAATGCATTGTATACCATGTGCCATTCAAATTCTTTAAAATTATCCAATCTTAGCTATTGGAAGCTTGTTATCCATCTGGTGCTCTTTCCAACACCAATTATGGTATTCATACTACAACTGGAAGTCAATTTCTCTATTCCATAGAGTTTCTTTCGGGAATAATTCAATTCATTGTTCCATTTGAAACACCCTCCTTATGAAAACTATCATGCCATAAGAATCCTTGGGTTTCCCACCAAAGTTATAAAATTATAGGGCTTTAGTGTCCTCAACAGTAGTTGTTATTTCCCAACATTCCAAATTTAATAAATATTAGCTCATCTGCATCACACACATGTAGTTATCATGAGAGAACATTATAAAAATTTCATTTTAGAAATCAAATTAATTTCATAAGAAATTCAAATTTTCCCAAAATATGAAATTCTATTTCATAATTTTTCATCGTTGTTGCAATAATAGGATGTAGTCTTCCTCCTGAATTTCATCAGGCACCATGTTGAATACCATTTTTCCTGCAATGATTATATCTTTCATACAACCAACATATTCTCGGTATTTCATGTGCATCATATTTTAACTACAATATGTACAAAAACCTTATGCAATGATCTTACAATTGCCTACACCTAGCCCTCCAATCACAATTAACAAACAATTTATTATATATAATGGCTCATCATTCTATGCATATGCATTTTCACAATTAATAATAGTAAGTTCATTATTTCAATTTTCTGAACATAAAATTTTATGTAGTCACTATTCCTGTGACTACCCGACTTGCAACTTTCCTATTGCAATGTCTAATAGTTCCTGAAATGTTCTCATCTCCATGATTTAGAAACATTTATGTTGTTAGTATAAGTATTTATATTCAAAACATATATACATGCACTCACAAATGAATTCAACAAATGCATTTAAGTATACAATTCTATCATTTATAAGTGCAACTCTGCCACTTACTAGGCATGATTGCTCTCAATGCATATCTGTTCAATGCACCTTTGCATTGATTTTCAGAATGATATTATCTAATTCATTTATTTCACCATCTATAAATTGGAAATCTAATCAATATCATGACACATTCTCTACACACTTCCCATTGTCTTCTCAATTACTTGGATGCCTTCCTTTACGACTCGAACACTACACCAAGAATAAAATTATGTGGCGTTCATTAGTGTTAGAAAAACGTTTCCAGTCCAAGATTTACTTAAAGGTATGAATATCATTGGGTATTTTTGTGGTATGTAACCTTTCTATATCCATACCTTTACATATCCAACCTTGTCCTGGTCTCACACATGACTAGCTTTTTGGGCATCATTCCTATAACAAGATCTTATATTTTATTTATTTGCTTATTTCCTCATAACAAAATTAACATGACATGATACTATGTTAGTGTGTGCATTCAAAAGATAAAAATCTTTGATAACTATAATAGGACTCTAGCCTTTACCACAACTAGTGGTAACTTATTCCTATTAATGCACTTAAACAATACCATACTACATATTATAAAAAAATCAATTTGGGGAAATTTTTAACTGAATTTCCCTTTGCCAATTATGCAACATAATTTCAAAAGATAAATACATACCTGCATGGCTACCATTAAAAAAATTTAATGTTACCTGATTATATGATGACAATAGAAGCTTTCATGCCTCTTTATTAGTCTTATAATCAACATTCCAACTTTTTGTTGCTTCCTTCCATATGCAACAACATTATTAACAACACTTGCAAATATGAAGTCATTCTCTCTTTATGGTTGTCCCAAAAAAACATAACATACTTGTTGCTACAGTAATTGCAACAACTTATTTCTCCCTGTATCACTTTTCCTTGTTTATCCCAAAAGTCTTCAATTCTTCCGAATTCAAGAATCTTCACGTGCTCTTCACTGTAACCATTGTTCATGATTATTTCTGATCTGAGCACTTTCTAGCCAAATCACTCTTGGTTTTCTTTGCATTCCCATCCAAATATTAAACTGATATTAACCTTCAGCTTTTATTTATTTCCTATATCCATTGTCCCAACTCACACTTGGATGAATTATAATTCCAATCATGTTGTCTTATAGACTTTGGATTTTCAACATCCATTTACTTTTCTGACTAAACTACTTCAACTATTTCCTGACCAAATACTTTATTATTTGATTTTTATTGCACTCTTCGCTTCTCCTTTCCAACTAGCCTCAAACTTGGCTTGCATAGCCAATCTCTAGCATACTATAAGGATGCACATATGCCTCCTTCTCTAGCTGCATAGAATTAATTAAAATTACTTAATATTTCTTTTAATTTACCATCATCATTTCAAGTGATACTTCCACCCCCTCGAAATGTCACTCATGGATCTATTCCACTTGAGATGAATTATTCTTAGGAACCATCTCGTTTTCTTTCAAAACCATGCATAGAACCATTTTCTTCTCCATGGTTCCTTACTAACTTTCTCCAAAGATTCATTTCACTTTTAAGTCTTTCATGGATTTGACATCTCCATTCTATTGTGGAAATATCTTCAATACCTTTGGAATGCATCAACAATCCTCTACTATTCTTTCTTTCCCTCTTGGAGTGTTGTCCTCCATTTCGATTAACTTGATATCTACCTCATGATTTATTCTTCCATTATCCTAGGATGTTCATGGACTTGCAACTAAATATTATGATGATATTAATTTTCAACATTCCACTATTATTTGGATCCCTTGGATCCAACTCCTACATGACACAATTATATTTCCAGTCATGTTTTCTAACTAACTTTGGATAATTAACGCCAACTTCCTTCTTGAGGTACTTGATTTATCCCTTCCTTATCTGATCATATTAGGAGTTCGATTTTATTGATGACTACTACTTTCTCGTATCTTGACAAATCTGATTTCAATCTAACTAGCATAATCCCATTTCCATAATTCCATATTGATGTGCCTATGCCTCAACCGACACTCCTCAGTTATGTGGACCTTCATTTCTTTACCCTTGAAGTGATTCCCTTCATACCATGCTTCCACTACACACTCTGATAACCATAAGGGAAGCATTAATCTATAATTGCATAGCTAATCCCTGGACATGATGCACTCTTTATCCATATATGCACTAAGCCTCTTTCTTTATGTGATTCAATTCCTATTATAATATATCTGACTCCAATGTATTGCTTAATATGTATATTGGTTTATTTGGGAGATAATTAAATTTCACTAATTCATTCACTACATGATATTTCCTTTGCCCAAATGCCATTGAGTATTTGACTAACATGAGTGGACTTCCTGTACTGGATTCCCAATACTTTATGGTTGCACCCATATTCATACTTTAATATTTTGTAGTCTTGGCTTTTGATTCATATTATGAAATATTTTTTCATAGAACTCTTTCCTTGAGTACCTATTCTTATATTTAACTAAATTTCAACCTTCTCACCTCTTAAGAACTAAAAAATTTTAACTCTGCAAAAATGTGCAGCCCACAAAATTTTTTATGCTAAATAATTTAACAAATTTATGAAATTATATACAATTTTGTTCCAATAATGCATCATAATTCCTTCTTCTGATATGTTGTAAACATTAATTTCCCAAATCAATTTTCTATGTGGATAATTAGAATCCTTTATCCAATACCTTTCTAATGATTTCTCCCTTTCTCAATTTTGAGTCTCGAGCAGAAAGTTATGGTCATTTGAAAATTGTCCATTAAATTTCTCCTGTTGACACTTCAACTTGGTGCAAATCTGTGTTGTAATTATGCATTTTTGCACCCACTCCATAGATTTGTGGTATGAGTTCTATTGGGTTTTGTTAGAATACATATTTTGGACAGTTTTTCCAAATTTCAACTCTTTCTTGGTTCTGGGTTGCTAGTTACAACCTGTTGAAGTTCTAGTCCAATTAGTGTTTTTGGCTTGGAACGTTACATGTACCTTATGTGTTGTATTAAGAATTTTTAACATGACCAGAATTTTAATTCAGCTTCAGTGATGCAGGGCATCGTAAGCATCCAGCTAAGCAAGTGCAAAGGCAAAGACAACTAGAAATGCACTAGCGCACATTTTGCAAATGTTTTAAATTTGAATAGAGAAGCATTAATGTAATAGTTGGGGGAGCATATCTATATTTATGTTTTGGAGATTGTAAATAGATCTTGAGCATTGGTCTCATCTGTCGGATATGAAGGCATTTATTTGTATTGACTGTAAAGTAGGTATCTTTTAATTCTGATTATATAGCTTAGAGATGTAGGAGGGAAAACTCGTAAAAGACACCCTCGTTTGTATCATTGTATGATTCTCCAATTGTGGATTATTCAGAATCTTGTAAGTTGTAGAGTTGCATAGAGAAATAACATAGAGAAGAATCCATGTGCAGGAAGACTTGAGTTAATATATGAGAAAGCTTTGAATCAATTTCATGTTGTTATTATGCTTACTGTTTACACTTGTTGAATGGTATGTTGACAGTGTTTTGTTTCTCTGTTATGCATTTATTTCAATGTTGTGTGTATGAAAGTTGTTGAATTCATGCTGAATATATGAAATCTGTGAGGAGAGAAGAATGAGTTTCAATTGTTTCTCTTCCTGAGAAATCCTGCAAAGAGTGCAGTGAATGTATGCAAGGTGTGCGTCAGTGAAGTTCTGAGTTTTATCTCAAAAAGCTCAGGAGAGATGCTGTTGTTTTCATACCAATAGAAGTGTAGGTGAAGCACAGAGCCATGAGAGGTGTTCATAGGTAGGGTGAGATCTTGGATTTTACCAAACCAAGAGGAATATTGAAGGACTGTTATTGCAAAGAGGGCACATAGTCGAAGGACCAAATAACCATAGGTTATTTGTGAATGTCGCAAGGAGTGTGTGCAGAATCACCAAGGAAACCCCTGAGGTTACGAAATAAATATAAGGAGGGAAAGAAACTTGAAGAGTTCAAGGGAAGGTGAGTGTCAAGGCCACTCAACAGGGAGGAACCTCAGAAGGGTTGATGACATAGTGTTCATCAAAGGAATATCAAAAGCTAGAACGGATGGTGGAGTTGCCTCAAGGAGAAGTGTTGATTTGTCGTGGGTCATTGGATCTAGTTAACCAGCGAGAGAGACAGGCCAAGACTTACTCAACATCTGAAGCTCAGGAGAAATAGTGGTCATTGGATTCGAATCAATGAAGGTCATTGATCTCACGTCCTTGAATTTCTCCATTTCATAATTCAGGAAGTGGAGAGGGTCATGACTCGGAGTCAAGAGTCGTGAACTCCTGATTTGCGAAGTCCTAAAAGAACTAGGACTGTCATATCGTAAGAGAGCCCAGAGACGTTGATCTATGGAAAGGGGTCATCATGGTTTTGGAAGTCAGTGGAAGGAGTTTTTGCATAGCAGAACGTCGATACGTGAAATCTCGGTTGCCAAAACGAATTGGCCCCAGCTCATAGTCAGAGGTCACATCAGAGAAAAGTCAAGGAAGGAATCAAATTCCCGTTGGCCTTTTCTGGTTTCAGGGATTGTTGAGTCAAGGGGACTCACATCTAGAATCGTGAAGCCACGAAAGATGAAATTCCCGCTTGGGTAAAGGTTGTGGTCATATCAGAGATCATGTGGGAGTGAGTTAACGTTTAGTGTTTCTTCGCATGAGTGCAGCTCCAAAGAAGGACCTGTGGATATGCACTTGCAGGTGTGAGTGATTTCCTGTGGAGAAATTGAAGAGTCAACCAGACTCTCAGGGAGATAAAGAACGATCCTAAGACTGGGAGGTCATGCAGAACCCACTGAGGTAGGGGGTTCTATGTCAGAGTGGTATCAAAGCTTAGCCTACAATTTTCTTTTTGTTTTATGTGGGGAATAGATTGAAACAATGTTTCCAAGAAGGATAGAAAGACCAATGCCCAATCCAACTGTGGAAAGGGAAATGAGAGAACTCCATGCTCGATTGGATGCTATGGAGACAACACAGAGACTGACAGTTGATGCTGGATATTTCAGTGAATCCGAAAGAGAAAATAAGGCTGGAGCTAAAGAAGAAGTCATAGTCGAAGACGCTGCAGAGGAACGTCTATTCAGAGTTGTTGCAAGAATCAAAGCCAGAGCAAAGATAGACATTCCGATGTATGAAGGTGACTTAGACGTTGAAGAGCTGCTAGATTGGTTTAGGGCTCTATATAAATACTTCGACTATGAGGATGTCGAGGAAGATAAGAAAGTTAAACATGTTGTCACTAGACTGAAAGGGCATGCAACACTATGGTGGGATGAACTACAGGCTGACAGATGTTGCAAAGGAAAAAACAAAAATCAAAATATGGGATAGGATGGTTGCAAAAACAAAAGTCAAGTTTATACCCAGGGACTACCAAATTAATATGTTTCGAAGAATGCAAAACTTGAGACAAAAGATGATGACAGTGAAGGAATACACTGAAGAGTTTTATAGGCTCAACATCAGAGCAGGTCATCGTGAAAGTGATGATGAAAATGTTGCCAGATACATGAATGGTCTGAGATATGACATTCAGGATGAGATGATCATGATGACAATTAGAAATATGGGATATTCTTATCAAATGGCTTTGAAGGCTGAAGAGAAATTAGCCTAAAATCAAGGTCAAAGAGGCTGAGGTAGAAGTCAGAGCATCAGCAAATCAATTACCCAGGACAAGACTCAGAAGCTGTGTAACATCCCGCTCTGGCGCACTGACAAAACTTATTCTTTGGGGACACTTGCTCGCAAGTGATCTGTATTTTTATGATGATGAACCACTTGACCTTGATGATGATGTGTCATGATTGATGACAGGATGTTTTACTATTGCTATATACAGGTGGTATTGACTCAGTTTCATTGAGTGTGCAGGGTCTCGGACCTTGAGGATGCAGAGGCATCGGTGGAACTCCCTTGGACTCCGGATTGAGTCAGGGAGTGGGATATTTGAGTTGTTTTCATTTACAGTGATATTGTGTGGTTTGATGATATGCTATTGATTTCATGATATGTTGTTGACATGATCTGACATGATGGTTGATGATGCGGGCTGACGATAGCTTGCCGACTAGACTCACATATGGAGTAAAGGGGACACACACGAGTTCCAGAGAGATTGAGGGAGAGGTGTGTCAGCAGCCCTGCCACAGCCTATTAGCACTCCCGCCGTGGCTCGAACTGTAGGTTAACGATTACCTAGTTTGAGAGGACCC
>ML796815.1:491837-520251 GCA_009831015.1 Picea engelmannii
ATTAATGATTTATGAATTAGGTCAGTCTCAAAATTCTATAAAAGGAGGGGAAAGGAAGGAAGAAGGGAGGAACGGTTAGCGTAACGTTACGCTGCCAAGTTGTGGCTTGACGGGTTGCTTGTGAGGAGTTGGGTATATCTCAGTTGTGTTGGAGTGGTAGCTCAGCCGTTGAGGCGAGCTGAGATTCTATTCTATCTCTGGTTCTTGTGTGGCCCCTTTGCGGCTCGGGGGGCTAAGGGGGAAGAAGAGTACCCCTAGCGTTGGCTGGGAGGTACCGGTGAGATTTCTACGGTCGGCAAGCGGGACGCGGCACGGAGCGCGGGACGTCATCCGAGGAAAGCGAAAGGCAAAGGTATGATTTTAACTGGTTAAGTATAATGCATTTTTACTTTCGGCAATTTAATGTTATTGATGTTGAAATTGTGGAATTATTATGGCATTTGTATATTCGACAAATTTCGTTTCTGCAAGGTTGTTGTGAATTGTTCTGGAAATGTTGAAATTGTTACCGTCGTTTTTGGCCATGAGAAGAATGTAGTTTGTTGGGAGTTTTGGGTACGCATGGTAGATAGGGGGTATGTTACAAGCTGAAGGAGGAATAAAAGAAACCTCATACTCACCCTGAAAGAGGAGGAAGTTCACAGTGGAGACAGTATGTCGACAGGAACACTTTTCCACGAGTAAGAGGAAGAGGAAGTCGCAGAGGAGGTGAGATAAAATGTCTTTTTTGTGGAAAAATTGGACACAAATGTTTTGAATGACACGATAGAAAAAGAGATGGAGGCAAAGCTCACATTTCTGAAGCACAGACGTGAAATGTTGAGGCAGAAGATGCAGAAGGCAGAAGATCATTAATGATTAGGAAAATCCTCTTGAAGCTAGAGAAGGAGGTGGAATGTCCAGTCTAGAGGAACAGTTTGTTTCGAACTTCTTGCAAGACCAAGGACAGGGTATGCAAGGTAATAGTGGACAGTGGAAGCACAGATAATCTAGTATCCATAGAAATGGTGGAAAAGATGGAATTGGAGACAGTTGCACATCCAAGCCCATACAAGGTTTTGTGGTTGCAAAAGGGACATTAGGTAACTGTCACTAAATAATGTCTAGTTGAATTTAAAATAGGGGGATATAATAATGAAATTTTATGTGATGTTATTCCCATGGATATCTATCATCTTTTGTTGGGGAGACCGTGACAATACGACAAGAATGTTGTTCATGATGGGAGAAGGAACACATACACCTTGGAAAAGAATGGTAGAACGCATATGTTACTACCAATTAGAGACAAGGAGGTGAAAGCATAAGACAACAATACTATTATTATCATGAGTGGGAAGGAACTTCTTGATGAAGTCAAGAAATATGAAGAAAGGCAGTTTGTCGTGGTGAGAAAACCTAGATTCGTCTTGATCAGTACCAATATAGATGATCTACCAGAAGAAATTCAGGAATTGTTGGAGGAGTTCATTGATATAGTGGTGGATGAATTACCTTGTTCGTTGCCACCCATCAGGAGCATAAGCCATCATATTGATATTATACCTGGAGAAATTTTACCAAAAAAAGTAGCGTACAGATTGACACCATGGGAGAATGAAGAAGTTAAGAAGCAAGTCCAGAATTTGATGGACAAAGGATTGGTTAGAGAAATCTTGAGTCCATGCACTGTACCTATAGTGTTAATCCCAAAGAAATATGGTAGCTGGAGAATGTGTACAGACTCGAGAGCCATAAATAAAGTCACCATCAGGTATATATTTCCTTTACCTAGTCTGTATGACTTGATGGATTGCTTGAGTGGAGCAAAGTTTTTTTCAAAAATTGATTTGAAAAGCAGGTATCATTAGATTAGAATGAGGGAAGGTGATGAATGGAAGACAACATTCAAAACAAATGAAGGAATGTATGAATGTCTTGTCATGTTTTTTGGTTTGACGAATGCGCCCAGTAATTTTTTGAGGTTGATAAATGAAGTCTTGAAAAATTTCATAGGAAATTTTGTATTCGTATATCTTGATGATATATTGATCTTTAGTAAGACTGAAGAAGAACATCTGAAGCATTTAGATACAGTAATGAGGGGGTTACAACAAGATAATTTGCTAATAAATTTAAAGAAGTCGTCTTTCATGAAGACATAACTCATTTATTTGGGTTTTGTGATCTCTTTGAACGAGTTGAAAATGGATCCTGAGAAAGTAAAGGAAATAAAGGATTGGCCATCGCTGAAAAGTATCATTGAAGTTCGAAGCTTCCATGGATTAGCTAGTTTTTATAGGAAGTTTGTTAGAAACTTCAGTAAGATATGTGCACCTATGATGGACAGAGTCAAGAAAAGACACAAATCTTTTCATTGGACAGAGGAAGCAGAGAAGAGTTTCAAACTACTGAAGGAGAAGTTAACTAGACAACCAATTATGGTTTTTCCAGATTTCAGCAAGACATTCCAAGTGAGATGTGATGCAAGTGGATTTGCGATTGGAGAGGTATTAAGCCAAGACAACAGACTGATTTCATATTTCAGTGAGAAGCTAAATGAGACCAAGATGAAATATGCCACGTATGATAAAGAGTTTTATGCAGTCATACAGGCATTGAAAAAATGGAGGCATTACTTGGTTCTGAAGGATTTTGTCTTGTATAGAGACAACCATGCCTTACAATTCATAACTCGACAGGAAAAATTGAACCAGAAGCATGCAAAATGGGTTGAATACATGCAAAATTTTACTTTTTTTATAAAGCATATTTCTGGAACTGCTAACAAAGTTGTTGATGCTTTGAGCAGGAAATGTTTGATTCTGCAGGAGTTCAGAGTAAAGACCATAGGATTTTATAACCTCAAGGAATTTTACAGAGATGATGAATATTTTAAAGAAGCTTATGAAGCATGTGAGAATCCAGTTCTCAGAGACAGAAGCCAATGGAATGAATATATGATTCAGAATGGACTGTTGTTCACGGGCAATCAGTTGTGTATTCTGAAGAGTTCTATGAGACAAAATATTCTAAAGGAAAAGCATAGTGGAGGATTGGTTGGACATTTCGGCCATGATAAGACTTTTGCGCAACTAAATGGATCATATTATTGGACAGGGATGAGAATAGATGTCAAGATATTCGTGAACAAGTGAAAAATTTTCCAACACACGAAGGGAAAGAGACAAAATACAGAGTTGTATCAACCATTGCCAGTACCATATGGGATGCGGTAAGTATGGATTTTGTGTTAGGACTACCAAGGACGCAAAGAGGGTGTGACTCAAACTTTGTGGTAGTCGATAGATTTTCTAAAATGGCACATTTCATTCCATGTCAGAAAACTAGTGATGCAACTCATGTTGCAAATATGTTTTTCAAAGAAGTTGTTAGTCTTCACGACTTACCCAAGAGTATTGTATCAGAGAGGGATACCAAATTTGTTGGTCATTTTTGGAGGACTCTATGGAAACATTTGGGGACTAATTTATCTTTTAGCTTAGCATATCATCCTCAGACCGATGGGAAGACTGAGGCAATAAACAAAATCTTGGGAGATTTATTAAGGAGTTTGGTAGCTGAACATCATAGTAAGTGGGATCAGATTCTGTCACAAGTGGAATTTGCATATAACAATTCAGAAAACAGGAGTACAGGACAAAGCCCATTTTAGATTATGTATGGAATGCAGCTGAGAGGAGTATCTGAGTTGATAGACTTAGAGAAGAGTGAATTCAGAAGTTCTAGTGTAGAGGATTTTGCACTGAGAATACAAGAACTCCACAAGAAGATCAGGGAGAGATTGCAAAATTCCAACTAGGAATACAAGCGCAGAGAAAATCAACATAGGAGAGAACATCAGTTTGAAGTAGGAGATTTGGTTTTGGCACTTCTCAGAAAAGAAAGATTCCCAAGAGGAACATACAACAAGATGAAGATGAAGAAAATTGGACCATGTAAGATCATAAGAAAGTTTGAATCAAAGTCTTATGAGATTGAATTATTGGATGGAGTAGGAATATCGCCCATATTCAACATACCAGATCTGTACCCTTACAAAGATGATGGAACAGGAGTAGAGGAGAATCATAAATAAGTTCAATGGATTAAACAATTGCCTGTAGCTGAAAATACGTAGATGGAAAAGATAATTGAACAGAGAGTTGGAAAGAAAACCCAAAGAAAGACATACTTTGAATATTTGGTCAAATGGAAAAGACATCCGATTGAAGATGCAATTTGGGAGAGCGAAGAAGATATCTGAAGACATGGATAGATGGTGTAGGAGCTCATGAATAGGATTTCATGAATTTTTCATCCAAGGGATTATGATGTAGGAGCATTGTAAGTAGCCAACGAAGAAAGTGCAAAGGCAAAGATAGCTGGAAATGCACTAGCACACATTTTGAAAATGTTTTAAATTTGAATAGAGAAGCATTAATGTAATAGTTGGGGGACAATATCTACATTTATGTTTTACAGATTGTAAACAGATCTTGAGCATTGCTCTCATATGTCGGATATGGAGGCATTTATTTGTATTGAATCTAAAGTGGGTATATTTTAATTCTGATTAGATAGCTTAGAGTTGTAGGAGGGAAAACTCGTAAAAGACACCCTTGCTTGTATCATTGTATGATTATCCAATTGTGGATTATTCAGAATCCTGTAAGATGTAGAGCTGCAGAGAGTAAGAACATAGAGAAGAATCCATGTGCAAGAACACTTGAGTTAATATATGAGAAATCTTTGACTCAATTTCATGGTGTTATTATGCTTACTATTTACACCTATTGAATGGTATTTTTACAGTGTTTTGTTTCTCTATTATGCATTTATTTCAATGTTGTGTGTCTGTGAATGCTCTTAAATTCATGTCGAATATATGAAATATGTGAGGAGAGAAGAATGAGTTTCAATTGTTTCTCTTCCTGAGAAATCCTTCAAAGAGTGCAATGAACGTCCGCAAGGTGTGCATCAACAAAGTTCTGATTTTTATCTCTAAAATCTCAAGAGAGATATCATTGTTTTCATACTAGCATAAGTGCAAGTGAAGCACAAATCCATAGGTGTGTACAGGTTGGGTGAAATATTGGATTTTACCAAACCAAGAGGACGATTGAAGGACTAATGTTTCAAACAGGGCACAGAGTCGAAGGACCAAATAACCAGAGGTTATTTGTGAATGTCGCAAGGAGTGCATGTAGAATCACTAAGGAAACCCCTGAGGTTATGACAAAAATATCAGGAGGAAAAGAACCTTGAAGAGTTCAACGGAAGGCGAGTGTCGAGGCCACTCAAAAGGGAGGAAGCTTAGAACGGTTGATAATAGAGTGTTCATTGGAGGAAAATCAAAAGCTGGAATGGATGGTGGAGTCGCCTCAAGGAGAAGTGTCGATTTTCTGTGGTCCATTGGATCTAGTTAACCAGCGAGAGACATAGGTCGAGACTTACTCAACATATGAAGCTCATGAGGAATAGTGGTCGTTGGATTCAGATCAACGAAGGTCATTGATCTCACGTCCTTGAATTTCATCGTTTCGAAATTTGGGAAGTGGAGAGGGTTGTGACTCGAAGTCGAGAGTCATGAAATCTCAATTTGTGAAGTCTCAAAAGAACTAGGACTGTCAGATCGTAAGAGAGACCAGAGCCATTGATTTATGGCAAGGGGTCATCATGGTTTCGGAAGTCAATGGAAGGAGTTGTTGCATAGCAGAACACTGATACGTGAAATCTTGGTTGCCGAAAAGAATTGGCCCCAGCTCATAGTCAGAGGTCACATTTGAGAAAATTAAAGGAAGGAATCAAATTCCCGTTGGCCTTTTCAGGTTTCAAGGATTGTTAAGTCAAGGGGGCTCACATATGGAATCACAAAGTTGCGAAAGCTTAAATGCCTGCTTGGGTAAATTTTTTGGTCATATCAGAGATCACATGGGAGAGAGTTGGCTCTTACTATTTATTCGCATGAGCACAACTCCAAAGAAGGACTTGTGGATACACAATTGCGGGTGTGAGTGATTTCTTGTGGATAAATCGAAGAGTGAACCAGACTCTCGGGGAGATAAAGAAAAATCCTATGACCGAGAGGTCGTGTAGAACCTACTGAGGTAGGGGGTGCTGCATCATTTAGGAATATATTCTATGGTCCAATAGGTTTCCATATACTTCTCATGTGCCTCAATCTGAATTTGTAGCAGAAATTTATGGCTCTTCAAAGTTAGTTGGTCTTAAAATTTACCCTCCATTATTTGTCTTATAACTTCCTCATAAAAGATTTGTTTTAAGAATGGTTTACACCATTAGAAATATCTCTCCATGCTCTTTAATTTAAGGTAAAAATATAGAGTGTACCCTCGTACACTCTACTCCTGGGGTTTTTGAGTAGCAAAAAATGTTGTTTAGGACCTCAAAAACATGTTGCAAAAAGATGACCTTTAAACAGTATAAAATGTCGTACAAATTTACTGGCTTTCTATTGTTGTATACCATCCAAAAAACTTTGCATGCACAAATTTGAAAATGTACACCCATGTTTAGCATGCGCAAAAATACCATAAGGTAACACATGCTTTGCGCGCATATAACCAATGTGGATCACTTCTTTTTCGCACCAATATCTGGTGCACACTACTTTTATATCACGTGCCAATATCTGCCACACACAATTTTGGTTCATACACTAATACCTGTTGCGCACAATTTTTGTGATGTATGATAATATTCTACGTTCATTGCACTCTAAGTGCTGCACCATGCCAAATTTTATTATGCTCCCACCGCGCACCAGTACTTCACACCCACCATTAATTAAATGGTCGCACGACAAGAATATACCCACATTGTGCACACACCAAAAAAATTCCTCTGCACTCTACCAATACTGCGCACACAATGTGCACCATTAGTATGCATGCACACATTGCGCGTGCCAAATTTAACTATGCACACCCACTCACTGTTGTTTTTCACACATTACCACTCTGCACTGCGCAGCCCCAAATTTTAGCGTGCATGCTCGCGCACCAATATTTTTCGCACATTACCACTCTGCATTGCGCAACGCCAAATTTTGTGCATATACCCATGCACCAGTATTTTTATCGCATTACCACTATGCACTACGCAACGCCAAATTTTGGTGCGAACACCTGCGCACCAATATTTTTTGTGCATTACCACTCTACAGCGTGCAACACAAAATTTAAGTTTGCACATCACCGATATTTTTCCATGCTTCCCAAATTGTACTCCACAAAACCAAATTTTAGTTCATGCACCCTTAGTTTCCACACTTCGCAATATTTTTACTATGCATCACACATTTTAGTGCACACACCTGCGCACTTTCATTTTTTTGCACATCAATTCTTCATGAATTTTGTTGTAGAAATTTGCGGCTTTCACCAAAATTTTATCAATTTTCACCATGCACATAATGAAACTACGAAATTTGTTCAATTTCACTCTGATAACACCAATTCAACCTCTACAACAACAAATCATTGTTGGTTGACATTCCTGCAACAATTGTTTCCGAAACTCAATTCACAAATTGGGAATTTTAATCAACTAATTTCACTTCAACTGTCATGGATTCCCTCTAACTTCACATTTAACCAATTCCAGTTCTGAATTTTCTATTATAGATATTAAAATAAGAATATCTCACCACGTGTCCAAATTTCTCAATTTTCCCATGAATTTAACAAAAAATGGGGTTTTTTTCCCAATTCCACATAATTGCTTCTAATTTTTACCATGGACACTCTGTAACTTGAAATTTGGCCACATAGAAATCAATTCTCTCTAAAATTTCACTTCAATTCAACCTTTTCATCCCATCCAGAATCAGTGTTGAAAACTAGAGCTCTAATACCATATTGCAGCATCCCCAACATCCAACTGGGCTATGCCAGATAAACTTTTTTGAATTGTATGAAAAAATAAAACTTATACATACACAAACTCTTGCGAAACTTATATATAAAAAATAAAATAGAAACATACATTCTGCAAATGCACAGATTCATACAAAATAAACATAAAAATACACATGCAACACATGCAGGAAAAACCCATAAAAATAAATGCATAAATAATAATGCAGCGTGTAATTTAACACACAATTGAGACTTATCTTGGTAAAAATATTACCAAATGCATGTAGGCCTTCCACGAACCTCCCAACCTTAGACCACGCTGCTCATCACTCTCAACAGTGGGTCACCCCTGAGCTGGTACTAAACTTCACCTGGGTAAAGGGATTCTTAACCAGGATGATGTATCTCAGACAATAGGAAAAAACTACGTCACAGGTGCCAAATCAAACTAACATCTTACAGTCCCTCATTCCCCACATTTTTGTCCCACCCAAAGAAGTGTTCCCCTTCTCTATTGAACAGTCCTTAGACTACGCCACTTCCTTTTTGGGGTTTCAACAATAGGCTGAACAGGAAGTCTCAGAGCCTTCTAGCTGCAGTTTGGGACCTTCGGTAAATCAATTCCCAACAATTCTCTCACCTCGAGATAATTTCTCATGGGTCTAAAAAACCACTTCTTTAGTATCCTACGGGCCTGACAACCTGCCTCTTCAGTCCAGCTCCCAAACTAACCAGGTACAGATACATGCATGAGTAGGGGCACATATATGGATACAGGTACATGAAGGTATGAAGGATAGTTGAATGAGTGAGTGAATGATGATGGAATGAATGAATGAATGAATGGGAAAATGAAATAATTCCAAACTATATGTACACATGTTCCCAACTTGACACTTGTCATGTTGAGAGTTACTTTGGTCCACTTGTCCCCAGCATTAAAACTTAGGATAAAATAATTATCCATACTTTATACTTTAAGGAATATTAATATAATATTCCTTTTTGGCTTAAGCTCCCTATCTTAGCACCGTGCCCTTAAATTTTATCCCCCTTTTTCCCTAACTAGTGGATTTTATTCCCCCATACTCTTTTATCGTGGTCTGTCTATACGTAGCGATGTATAATATTAATGATAAGACATATGCAAAAATAGGCTCATTGGCCTTTAGCATCTAGGCTCTCCGCCCTAATTCAACACATAATCCTCCTATCTTATAATGACTGGCTCACCAGCCTACAAAACACAACATATACAAAATGGCTATTTGGCCTCAAATAGCCTTATAATGCACTTAAGTTTGTTGCATGCGGTATCCTAGAATGTGCACCCTTAATTATTTTAGTGTGCAATACATGTGCGCACTATACCATGGAAGGTGCATGCGAAATGATATAAAAAATATCACCATATTAAGTACATTTGCATTTACAATTTGGGGTTCATCTTAGGAGTATTACAATCCCTTCCCCTTATTTATGCATTATCCTTAGTGCATTATATACCATGTACCATTCAAATTATTTGAAACTCTCAAAGATTTAGCTATTGGAATCTTGTTATCCATCTGGTGCTCTACTTTCCAACACCAATTCTGGTATTCATACTACAAATGGAAGTCAATTGCTTTATTCCATAGAGCTGCTTCCAGGAATAATCTAGCTCATTGTTCCATTTGACACACCCTCCTTATGGAAGCTACCATGCCATAAGCATCTTTGGTTTGCCTACTCCTTGTTTCACTCACCCTTCTAGGCTTAGGCATCCCTTCATTGCTATGCAGTCCTTCAACAATCCATCTTTCCAAGGATTTCACACACAAGGAGAGTGCTAACCCATTACCAAAATCCCACCAAAGATCTACAATTATAGGGCTTTAGTGTATTCAAGAGTAGTTGTTCTTTCCCAGCATTCCAACTTTAATCAATATTATCTCATGTGCATCATACACATGCAGTTATCATGAGATAACATTATAAAAATTCCATTTTAGAAATAAAATTAATTTCATAACGAATTCGACTTTTCCCAAAATATGAAATTCTATTTCATAATTTTTCATCGTTGTTGCAATAATAGTATGTAGTTTTCCTTCTGGCTTTTAGCAAGAACCATGTTGAATACCATTTTTCCTACAATGATTCTATCTTCCATACAACCAACATATTGTCAATATTTCATGTACATCATATTTTAATTGCAATATGTACAAAAACCTTATGCATTGATCTTAGAATTGCCTACACCTAGCAATCCAATCACAATTACTAACCAATTTATTATATAGAATGACTCATCATTCTATGTGTATTCTTGTTCGCAATTAATAATAGTAAGTTCATTATTTCAATTTTTTGGACATAATATTATTTGTAGTCATTATTCTTGTGACTACCTTTCTTGCAATTTTCCTACTTCAATGTCTAATAGTTCCTGAAATTTTCTCATCTCCATGAGTTAGCAACATTTCTATCATTAGTATAATTATTTCCATTCAAAGCATATATACATGCACTCACAAAATGCATTCAGCAAATGCATTTAAGTATACAATTTTATCATGTATGAGTGCAACTCTGCCACTTATTAGGCATGAGTCAAACTCTCAATGCATATTTATTCAATGCACCTTTGCATTGATTTTCAGAATGATCTTATCTAAGTCTTGTATCTCACCATCCATAAATTGGAAATATGGTCAATGTCTTGTCACATTCTCCACACACTTCCCATTTTCTTCTCAATTACTTGGATTCCTTCCTTTTTGACCCGAACACTACACCAAGAATACAATTTTGTGGTGTGCATTAGTGTTAGCAAAAGGGTTTCAATCCAAGTTTTACTTAAAGGTAGGAATATCATTGGGTATTTGTGTGGTACGTAACATTTCTATATCCATGCCTTTCCATATCCAACCTTGTCTTGGTCTCATACATGACTATCTTTACGGGTATCATTCCTATAACAAGTTCTTATCTTGTATTTCTTTGGTCATTACATTGTAACCAAATTAACATGACATGATACTATGTCAGTTTGTGCATTCAAAGGCTAAAAATCTTTGAGAACTATAACAGGCCTCTATCCTTTACCACACCTAGTGGTAACTTATTCATGTTAATGCACTTAAACAATACCATACTATGTATTATAAAAAAATCAATTTGGGGAAATTCTTACCTAAACTTCCCTTTCGAAATTATGCAACATAATTTCAAAAGAGAAATACTTACCTGCATGGATTCCATTAAAATAATTTAATGCTACCTGATTAGTTGATGACAATATAAGATCTCATGCCTCTTTATCAGTCTTATAATCAACATTCCAACTTTCTGGTGCTTCCTTCCATGTGCAACAACATTATCAGCAACACTTAAAAATATGCAAGCATTCTCTCTTTATGGTTGTCCCAATAAACCATAACATACTTGATGCTACAGTAATTGCAACAACTTCTTTCTCCCTGTATCAATTTTCCTTGTTTATCCTAGAAGTTTTCAATTCTTTCGTATTCTTGAATCTTCATGTCCTCTTCACGGTAACCATTGTGCATGATTATTTCTAACCTGAGAAATTTCTATTCGAATCACTCTTGGCTTCCTTTGCATTCCCATCCAAATACTAAACTTATATTAACCTTCAACTTTTATTTATTTCCTGGATCCATCTATCCCAAGTCACAATTGGATGCATTATAATTCCAATCATGTTGTCTTATAGGATTTGGATTTTCAACATCCATTTACTTTTCGGACTAAACTACTTCATCTCTTTCCTAACTGAATACTTTATTATTTGAGTTTTCTTGCAGTCTCATCTTCTCCTTTCCAACTAGCCTCAAACTTGGCTTTCATAGCCAATATCTAGCATACTATAAGGATGCACATATGCCTCCTTCTCTAGCTGCATAGAATTCATTAAAAGTACTTAATATTTCTTTTAATTTACCATCATAATTTCAAGTGATACTTCCACCCCCTGGAAATGTCTCTCATGGCTCTATGCCACTTGAGATGAATTATTCTTAGGAACCATCTCTTTTGCATTCAAAACCATGCATAGAACCAATTTCTTGTTCATTGTTCCTTATTGACTCTCTACAGAGATTCATTTCACTTTTAAGTCTTTCTTGGCTTTAACATCTCCATGATATTGTGGAAATATCTTCGATACCTTTGAAATTCATAAAAAATCCTCTACTATTCTTTCTTTCCCTCTTGGAGTGTTGTCTTGCATTCCCATTAGCTTGATATCTACCTCATGATTTCTTCTTCCATTATCCTAGGATGTTCATGGACTTGCAACTACATATTATGTTGATATTAAATTTTAGCATTCCACTATTATTTAGATTCCTCTGATCCAACTCCTACATGACCCAATTATATTTCCAATCATGTTTTCTGAGTAACCTTGGATACTTAAAACCAAATTCCTTCTTGAGGTACTTGATTTATCCCTTCCTTATCTGATCATATCAACACTTGGATTTGCTTGATGACTATTACTTTCTCATGTCTTGACCAATCTGATTTCAACCCGACTTGCATAAGCCCCTTTCCATTATTCCATATTGATGCACCTATGCATCAACCGACACTCCTTACATATGTGCACCTTCATTTATTTACCCTTGAAGTGATTCCCTTCATACCATGCTTCCACTGCGCACTCTGATAACCATAAGGGAAACATTACTCTATAATTGCATAGCTCACCCCTATATATGATGCACTCTTTATCCATAGATGCATTAAGATTATTTCTTTATCTGATTGCTATCATTCTGATAGTCAATTCCTTTTATAATAGATATCACTCCAATGTATTCCTTAATCTCTATATTGGTTTTTTTATCACATATAGTTGTCAAAAGGTCACAGGATAGCCAAGTTCATGGTCTGTTCAGATATCAACCTTGAGCACAAAGCGCAACATTCAGAGCAGTCCATTTTGAGCTTGAATCACCAAAAGTAGGTTTGATTTTCAACTATGGAGATCCCATAAGAAGTTCAGATCAACGACTCTCGGGTGGTCAGGTTTTGCAAAGTCGCACAAGGATTAATGACTAGGAAGAGGAGTCGAAGTCCAGAAGTAAATCTGAGCCATTGAAGTATGAGGACACATGTCGGCAGATATCACACTTCAGAATATTTACTTTGGAGGATTGTGTGAGAAAGTAGAAGAGAAGGCTCGAAGCCCAAACTCCCGAAGTAAATCTCGACTATCCAAATAAAAAGGCCACGCATCACCATATCTTCACTTCATGAATTCGACACTTTGAAGGATTGCGCGAGAAAGAAGAAGAGAAGGCCTGAAGCCCGAACTCTTGAAGTAAATATTGGTTTTCCAGATCAAGAGGCCATGCATCACTAGATCTCTCACTTTGGTAATTTGGCACTTCAGAGGATTGCACGAGAAAGAAGAAGCGAAGGCCCGAAGATTGAATTCTCGAAGTAAATCTCGGTTGTCCAAATCAACAGGCTAGATGTCACCATATCTCTCACTTCGAGAATACAATGCTTCAGAGGATTATGCGAGAAAGAAGAAGAGAAGGCCCGAAGCCTGAATTCCCAAAGTAAATATCGGTCATCCATATCTAGAGGACATGCATCGCCAGATCTCACACTTCAGGAATTCGGTACTTTGGAGGATTGAAAGAGTTATACATTGGAAAGGGTCAAAGTCTAAACTCCCGAAGTAATTGTGAGCCATTGATATCCACAATAGGAAGTAGGGTCCATCCAAGAGTGGCACGTGGTAGAAAAAGAGGGGCTTTCCCATATTGCAAATCGCGACCAGATCGATGGTCACATTTCATTGCAGGGACACAACTTTCTTGAGCGTTAAAATTATTGAGTGGTCCCGCAATCAAAATCGTGGTATAGTAAAAGAGCTATGTGGTGAAAGGTGGTGAATTGCGGGCTCAAAATCGATGTGAATCCAAACCGACTTTGAAAACCCTGTAATCACATGCTTATATAATGTATAATTCAAGAGAAACGTGTGGCGTCCCCTAGGCGTTGAGCCTTGTTCTAGTCTCAAGGAGGATTCAGTTAATGGAAAAGTATCGGTAACTGAAACTTCAGCTTAGTCCATAAATTGAAGACATAAAATCCATGGTTGAGAGGACTTGACTGTCAACCCACAGTACCACAGAGGGAAGGAGGGCCCATGTTGATCTGATTTTACATCTGAAAAATAAATACACACACATTCTGATAGAAGAATGTGCAGATGAAAGCATTGAACGAGATAGAAAGGTCACACTCTTGGAAGCTGTGGATTGAGATAATTATAAATAGATCAGTCTTTATTTAGACTAANAAAGGGGGGGGGGGGAGTTCTTCAGAGGTTGGAGAGTCGAGATTTTAGGAGCAGGGCTCTGTAATTTTTATGTTTGTATGCCTGAGGGATTGGATTGTAAATATATGTTATTGAAGATTCCTTTGAATCTTTTTAATCAGACCATCTTCTTAGTTTACACACTCTTTATGTTTTCCTTCTTTTCTGAATGTAATCTCTCTGATTTATGGATTCCTGAGGTGATGGAGGATTTGTTTCTATAATGCCCATATTTCATGGTTCGTTAGATATTCTATGTTTTTCTTATTGTCTGAATGTAATCTCTCTAATTTATGGATTCCTGAGGTGATGGAGGACCTGTTGCTATCATGCCAATCTTTCATTGTTCATCAGATATTCTCTGTTTTTCTTATTGTCTTGGTGTAATCTCTCTTATTTATGGATATTGAAGGAGATGGCGGATTTGTTGTTGTCTTGCCCATCTTTCATGATTCAACAACAATTTTTTGTCTTCTTCTTGTCTAGATGTAGAATATCTCTTATCTATGGATTCCTGAGGCAGTAGAGGATTTGTTTCCATCTTGCCCATTTTCCATGGTTCATCACTCAGGAATTTTCTGTCTTCTTTCTCCTTGTCACCACATTAATCCTTTTGTCTAATAAGTGGTTTAAATGACCTCCTTATTCACGATAATTATGAATCCATATCCCAATGGTCCTGAACTGATATGAAATTACTTCTTTTATTTTTTCCTCTCTCTACAGTCTCACTGATCCACCTTCTCAAACCATTTAATCCTTTTACTTTATTTTAATGGGTACTGGGCTTATCCTCTTGCGGTTAGAGGGTGACTCTCAGTGCTACTAGGTTTCTTTTGGGGCGAATGTACTTTCACTAATTCAATCACTACATGATCTATTCCTTTTCCTAGATTCCATTGAGTACTTGAGTAACATGAGTGGACTTCTTGTAGTGGCTTCCCAAGACTTTATGGTTGCACCCAGATTCATACCTTAACATTTTGTAGTCTTGGATTTTGATCATCTTATGAAATATTTTTTCATAGCATTCTTTCCCTAAGTACCTATTCTTATATTTAACTAAATTTCAACCTTATCACCTCTTAAGAACTAAAAGTTTTTAACTCTGCAAAAATGTCTAGCCAACCATTTTTTTTATGTTAAATAATTTAACAAATTTATGAAATTATGTACAATTATGTTCCAATAACGCATCACAATTCCTTCTTATGATCTCTTGTAAAAATTAACTACCCAAAATCAATTTTATGCGTGGATAATAAGATTCCTCTATCCAATACCTTTCTAATTAATACTCCCTTGCTCAATTCTAAGTCTCGAGCAGAAAGTTATGGTCATTTGAAAATTGTGCATTAAATTTCTCCTATTCACACTTCAAGTTGGTGAAAATATGCATTGTAATTATGAATTTTTGCACTTACTCCATTGGAGTTTTAATATTATTTCGATTGGGTTTTATTCATATGCATATTTTGGACAATTTTTCCAAATTTCACCTCTTTCTGGGTTCTAGGCTGCTAGTTACAGCCTGTTGAAGTTCTAGGCCAATTAGTGTTTTTGGTCTGGAACACTACATGTACCTTTTGTGTTGTATTAAACATTTTTAACATGTCCATAATTTTAATTCAGCTTCAATACTATCTTCTATGGTCCAATAGCTTTCCATAGACTACTCATGTGCCTCAATCTGAATCCAAAGCAGAAAGTTATGGCTCTTCAAAATTAGTTCGTCTTAAAATTTACCCTTCACTGTTTATCATGTAACTTCCTCATGAAAGCTTCATTTGACGAATGAATTACACCTTTAGAAATATCTCACTGGAATATTTCATCTGAGATGAAAAGACAGAGTATAGTTGTGTATATTCTATTCTCGGAGTTTTTGAGTAGCTAAAAATGTTGTTTAGGACCTCAAAAATGCGCTTCAAAAATATGACCTTTGAAAAATATAAAATGTCGAGCAAATTTACTAGTTTTATGTTGTTGTATACCATCCAAATGACTTCACACACACAGATTTGAAAATTTACACCCATGTTTAGCTTGTGCAGCAATACCATAAGGTAACACATGCTTCGCGAACATATAACCAATGTGGATCACTTCTCTATCGCACCAATATTTGTTGTGTACTACTTTTATGTCGTGTGCCAATATTTACCGTGCACAATTTTGGTTCATACACTAATACCTGTTGTGCACAATTTTTTTTCGTACACTAACATTCCGCGCGCATTGCACTCTCTGCGTTGCACCATGCCAAATTCTATTACACTCCCACCGCGCACTAGTAGTCTGTGCACACCATTAATTAAACTATCGCGCAATAGGAATATATCCACATTGCATGCGCACCAAAAAAATTCCTCTGTGCTCTGCCAATACTACACACACCACACGCGCTAATATTATGCATTTTCACACCATGCATGCCAAATATAAGTGCACACATCCGTGCACCATTATTTTTCACACATTACCAGTTTCCACCATGCAACGCCAAATTTTAGTGCACACACCCGCGCACAAATAGTTTTGACACATTACCACTCTAGAGCGTGCAATGCCAAATTTTAGTACATACACGTGCACACCAATATTTTCCACACATTTCCACTCTGCACCGCTCATCACCAAATTTTAGTGTGCAAACTCGCGCACCAATATTTTTCGTGCATTACCACTTTGGACCGCACATCACCAAATTTAAGTGCACACACCCGTGCAACAATATGTTTTCGTGCATTCCAACTTGTACTCTACAGCACCAAATTTTAGTTCTCTCAACCATAGACCCTTATTTTCCATACTTCACAAGTTTTTTACTATACATCACACATTTTAGTGTAAACACCCGCGCACCTTCATTTTTCTGTGCATTAATTCTTCGTGAATTCCACTGCAGAAATTTGGGGCTTTTGCCAAACTTTTCCCAATTTTCACCATGGACATTCTGCAACTATGAAATTTGTTCAATTTCACTCTGATAACACCAATTCGACCTCTGCAACAACAAATTGTTGTTGGTTGACATTCCTGGAACGAATTTTTCCCAAACTCAATTCACAAATTGGGAATTTTAATCAACTAATCTCATTTCAACCGTCATGGCTTCCCTGTAACTTCAAATTGACTAATTCCATATCTAAATTTGCTAGATTAGATATTAAAATAAGAATATCTCACCAGCTGGAGAAATTTCTCAATTTTCCCATGAATTTAACAACACAAATTGGGGCTTTTCCCCAATTCCACGTAATTGTTTCTAATTTTTACCATGGGCGCTCTGTAACTTGAAATTTGGCCACTTCAAATTCAATTCTCCATGAAATCGAACTTCAATTCAACTTTCTCAGCCCATCCAAGATCAATGTTGAAAAGTAGATCTCTGATAGCATGTTGTAGCATCCCGAGCATCCAACTGGGCTATGCCACATAAAATATTTCAAACTATATATAAAATTAAAACATATACACACATAAAATCTTGTGGAAATTATATATATATATTAAAATAGACACATACATTCTGCAAATGCACATATTCATATAGAATAATAATACAAATACACATGCAACACACATAGGAAAAACCCATAAAAATAAACGCATAAATAATAATGCAACATCTAATTTAGAACACAATCGACACATATCTTGGTTAAAATATCACCAAGTGCGTGCATACCTTCCACAAACCTCCCATCCTTAGACCATCCTTCTCATCACTCTCAGCAGTGGGTCACCCTTGAGATGGGACTAAACTCCACCTGGGTAAAGGGATTCCTAACCAGGCTAATGTATCTAAGACAACGGAAAAAAACTCTGTCATAGGTGCCAACTCAAACTAACACCCTACATTCCCTCATTCCCCACATGCATGTCCCACCCCAAGAAGAGTGCCCCTTCTCTGCTCAATTGTCCTTTGGCTTCCCCACTTCCTTTGTGGGGATTCAACAACAGTCCAAACAGAAAGTCTTAGAGCCCTGTAGCTACAGTTTGGCACCTTCAAGAAATAAATTCCCAACAATTCTCTCACCTCAAGAGAATTTCTCACAAGCCTGACAACTAGCCTCTTCAATATCCCATGGACCTAACAACCCACTTCTTCAGTATAGCTCCCAAACTAACCAAGTACATATATAGGTACAGGTATAGGTACATATACAGATACATGTACATGAAGGTACGAAGGTAGTTAAATGAGTGAGTGAATGATGATGAAATAAATGAATGAATGGGAAAATGAAATAAGTCCAAACTATATGTATGCATGTTCCCAACTTGACACTTGTCATGTTGAGAGCTACTTTGATCCACTTGTCCCCATCCTTAGAACTTAAGATAAAATAGTTATTCATACTTTATACTTATAGGAATATTAATATAATATTCCTTTTTGGCTTAAGCTCCATATCTTAGACCCTTATCCTTAACTTTTATCCCCCCCCTTTCCCTAACTAGTGGATTTTAGTCCCCCATACTCTTTTATCGTTGTTGGTCTACATGTAGCGACGTATTATATTAATGATAAGACATATACAAAAATAGTCTCATTGGCCTTTAGCATCTAGGCTCTCCAGCCTAATTCAACACATAAGCCTCCTAGATTATAATAATGGGCTCACCAGCCTACAAAACACAACATATATGCAAAGGCTCTCTGGCCTCAAAATCGTGGGCACTTAAGTTTGTTGCGCGCGATATCCTGGAATGTGCACCCTTCATCATTTTAGTGCATAGTACATGTGTGCACTATACCATGGAAGGTGCATGCAAAATGATATAAAATAACTCACTAGCTTAAGTATATTTGCATTTACAATTTGGGGTTCATCCTAGGGGTATTATAATCCCCTCCCCTTATTTATGCACTATCCTTAGTTCATTATATTCCATGTACCATTCAAATTCTTTAAAAATATCCAATATTTAGCTATTGGAAGCTTGTTATCCATCTGTTTCTCTACTTTCTAGCACTAATTATGGTATTCATACTACAAATGGAAGTCAATCGCTCTATTCCACAAATCTTCTTCAAGGAATAATTCATCTCATTGTTCCATTTGACACACCCTCCTTATAGCAACTACCATGCCATAAGCATCCTTGGGTTTCCTCCTCCTTGTTCCACTCACCCTTCCAGGCTCAGGCATCCCTTCACTACTACTTAGTCATTCAATGATCTATCTTTCCAAGGATTTCACACACAAGGAGAACGCTAACCCATTACCATAATCCCACTAAAGTTCTACAATTATAGGGATTTAGTGTCCTCAACAGTAGTTTTTCTTCCCCGTCATTCCAACTATAATCAAGATTATCTCATCTGCATCACACACATGTAGTTATCAAGAGAGAACATTATACAAATTCAATTTTATAAATCAAATTAATTTCATAAGGAATTCAACTTTTCCCAAAATATGAAATTCTATTTCATAATTTTTCATCACTATTTCAATAATAGGATGTAGTATTCCTTCTAGCTTTCAGCAAGCACCATGTTGAATACCATTTTTCCTGCATTGATTCTATATTGCATACAACCAACATATTGCCAGTATTTCATGTAAATCATATTTTAATTGCAATATGTACAAAAACCTTATGGAGTGATCTTAGAATTTCCTACACCTAGCAATCCAATCACAATTACCAAACAATTTATAAGATAGAATGACTCATCATTCTATGCATATGCATGTTCGCAATTAATAATAGTAAGTTCATTATTTCAATTTTTTGAACATAAAATTTTCTTTAGTCACTATTCCTGTGACTACATGACTTGCAAATTTCCTATTGCAATTTCTAACAGTTCCTAAAATGTTCTCATCTCCATGAGTTAACAACATTTATATCATTAGTATAATTATTTCTATTCAAAACATATATACATGGACTCACAAAATGCATTCAGAAAATTCATTTAAGTATACATTTCTATCATGTATGAGTGCAACTCTGCCACTTACTAGGCATGAGTGCAACTCTCAATGCATATATATTCAATGCACCTTTGCATTTATTTTCAAAATGATATTATCTATGTCATGTATCTCACCATCCATATGTTGGAAATCTAGCCAATGTATTGACACATTCTCCACACACTTCCCATTGTCTTCTCAATTAGTTGGATTCCTTACTTTTCGACCCGAACACTACACCAAGAATACAATTTTGTGGTGTGCATTAGTGTTAGCAAAAAGGCTGTGGTCCAAGTTTTAATTAAAGGTAGGAAGCTCATTGGGTATCTGCATAGTACGTAACCTTTATATCTCCATACCTTTCCATATTCAACCTTGTCCTGGTCTCATACATGAATAGCTTTTGGGGCATCATTCCTATAACAAGTTCTTATATTTTCTTTCTTTGGTTATTAACTCATAGAAAAATTAACATGACATGATACTATGTCAGTGTCTGCATTCAAAAGGTAAAAACATTTGATAACTATAACATGCCTCTATCCTTTATCACACCTAGCAATAACTTATTCTTGTTAATGAACTTAAACAATACCATAATGGGTATTATAAAAAAATCGATTTGTGGAAATTCTTACCTAAATTTCCCTTTGGCAATTATGCAACGTACATTCAAAAGAGAAATACTTACCTGCATGGATGCCATTAAGTGAATTTAATGCTACCTGATTAGTTGATGACAGTATAAGCTCGCATGCCTCTTTATCATAATCAACATTCCAACTTTCTATTGCATCCTTCCATATGCAACAAAACTATCAGCAATACTTGAAAATATGCAAGCATTCTCTCTTTATGGTTGTCCCAACTAACCATAACATACTTGTTGCTACAGTAATTGCAACAACTTCTTTCTCCATGTATCACTTTTCCTTGTTTATACTAGAAGTCTTCAATTCTTATGGATTCCTGAATCTTCATGTGCTCTTCACTGTAACCATTGTGCATGATTATTTATGACCTGAGCACTTTCTAGAGAAATCACTCTTGGTTTCCTTTGAATTCCCAACCAAATACCAAAATGATATAAAATTCATCTTTTATTTAATTCTTGGATCCATTTATCCCAAATAACACTTGGATGAATTATAATTCCAATCATGTTGTCTTATAGAATTCGGATTTTCAACATCTATTTACTGTTTAAACTAAACTATGTCATCTCTTTCCTGACTGAATACATTAGTATTTGAGTTTTCTTGCACTCTTCTCTTCTCCTTGCCAACTAGCCTCAAATTTGGCTTGCATAGACAATCTCTAGCATACTGTAAGGATCCACATATGCCTCCTTCTTTAGTTGCATATAATTAATTAAAAGTACTTAATACTTTTTTTAATCTATCATCATAATTTCAAGTGATACTTCTGCCCCCTTGAAATGTCACTCATGGCTCTATGCCACTAGCGATGGATTATTCTCAGGCACCATCACTTTTTCATTCAAAACCATGCATATAACCATTTTCTTATTCACGGTTCCTTATTGACTCTCTACAGAGATTCATTTTTCTTTTAAGTCTTTCTTGGATTTGACATCTCCATGCTATTGCAGAAATATCTTCAATAGCTTTCAAATACATCAACAATCCTCTACTATTATTTCTTTCCCTCCTAGAGTGTTGTCTTGCATTCCCATTAGCTTGATATCTACCTCATGATTTCTTCTTCCATTATCCTAGGATGTTCATGGACTTGCAACTACATATTATGTTGATATTAATTTTCAGCATTCCACTATTATTTGGATCCCTCTGATCCAACTCCTACATGACCCAATTATATTTCCAGTCATGTTTTATGAGTAATCTTGGATAGTTTACACCAACTTCCTTCTTGAGGTAATTGATTTATCCCTTCCTTATCTGATCATATCCACACTTTTGATTTTCTTGATGACTATTACTTTCTCATGTCTTGACCAATCTGATTTCAACCCGACTTGCATAATCTCCTTTCCATCATACCATATTTATGCACCTATGCCTCATCCAACACTCCTTACTTATGTGAACCTTCATTTATTTACCCTTGAAGTGATGCCCTTCATACCATGCTTCCACTGGGCACTCTGATAACCATAAGGGAAGCATTATTCTATAATTTCATATCTAATCCATGGATATGATGCACTGTTTATCCATATATTCATTAAGCATTTGTCTTTATCTAATTATTATCATTCTAATAGTTCATTCCTTTTATAAAAAAATTGACTCCAATGTATTGCTTAATCTATATATTGGTTTCTTTGGGAGAGAATGTAATTTCACTAATTCATTCACTACATGATCTATTCCTTTTCCCAAATTCCATTGAGTACTTGAATAACATCAGTGGAGTTCCTATAGTGGCTTCCCAAGACTTTATGGCTACACCCAGATTCATACCTTAACATTTTGTAGTCTCTGATTTTGATCATCTTATGAAATATTTTGTCATAGCACTCTTTCCCTGAGTACCTATGATTATATTTAACTAAATTTCAACCTTCTCACCTCTTAAGAACTAAAACTTTTTAACTCTGCAAAAATGTGTAGCCAAGAAAATTTGTTATGCTAAATAATTTAACAAATTTATGAAATTATGTACAATTCAGTTCCAGTAATGCATCATAATTCCTTCTTCTGATATCTTGTGAAAATTAACTACCCAAATCAATTTTATGGGTGGATAATTAGACTCCTCTATCCAATACCTTTCTAATGACTTCTCCCTTGCTCAATTCCAAGTCTCGAGCAGAATGTTATGGTAATTTGAAAATTGTCCATTAAATTTCTCATGTTCACACTTCAACTTGGTGCAAATCTGTGATGTAATTATGCTTTTTTTCACCTACTCCATTGGATTTTTGGTATGAGTTCAATTGGTTTTTCCTCATATACATACTTTCGATAGTATGTCCAAATTTCACCTCTTTCTGGCTTCACAAATGCTAGTTACAACTTGTTGAAGTTCTAGGCCAATTAGTGTTTTTGGTCTGGACGCTACATGTACCTTTTGTACTATCTTAAACATTTTTAACATGCCTAGAATTTTAATTCAGCTTTAGGATTGTCTTCCATGGTCTAATATCTTTCCATAGACTTCTCATGTGCCTCAATCTGAATCCATAATAGTAAGTTATGGCTCTTGAAAGTTAGGTTGTCTTAAAATTTACCCTCCACTATTTTTCCTGTAACTTCCTCATAAAATATTTGTTTGATGAATGCTTTACACCATTAGAAAGATCTCTATGTGCTCTTTCATTTGAGATGAAAATACAAAGTATACATGCATATGTTTTTTTTTTGGGGTTTTTGAGTAGATAAAAAACATTGTTTAGGACCTCAAAAATGCGCTGCAAAAAGATGACCTTTAAACAGTATAAAATGTCATGCAAATTTAATGTTTTTCTGTTGTTGTATATTGTCCAAATGACCTCGCACGCACAAATTTGAAAATATACACCCATCTTTAGCATGTGCAACAATACTGTTACCATAAGGTAGCACATGCTTCGGGAACATATAACCAATGTGGATCACTTCTCTGTCACGCCACTTATATAACCATAGATATTAAATTACGAATACCTCAACACTTGGCCACATTTCTCAATTTTCCCACGAATTTAACAATAGAAAGTGGGGATTTTTTCCCAATTCCACGTAATTGCTTCTAATTTTTACCATGGATGCTCTGTAACTTGAAATTTGGTCACCTCGAAATCAATTCTCTATGAAATTTCACTTCAATTCAAATTGCTCGACACATCCAAGCTAAGTGTTGAAAACTGGAGCTCTGATACCATATTGTAGCATCCCCAACATCCAACTGGGCTATGCCACATAAAAAATTTCGAACTGTATACAAAATTAAAAGATATACACACAGAAAATCTTGCGGAACTTATATATATAACTTAAAATAGACACATACATTCTGTAAATGCATAGATTCATACAGAATAATAATACAAATACACGTGCAACACATGCAGGAAAACCCATAAAAATATACTCATAAATAATAATTTAGCATGTAATTTAACACACATTTGACACTTATCTTGGTAAAAATATCACCAACTATGTGCAAACCTTCCACAAACCTCCTAGCCTTATACAACATTGTTCATCATTCTCAGCAGTGGGTCACCCCTGAGCTGGGACTAAACTCGACCAAGGTAAATGGATTCCTAACCAAGCTAATGTATCTCAGACAATAGGAAAAAACTCCATCACAAGTGCCAACTCAAACTAGCAGCCTACAGTCCCTCATTCCCCACATGCTTGTCCCACCCCAGGAAGTGTGCCCCTTCTCTCCTCAATAGTCCTTTGGCTGCCCCACTTCCTTTCTGGGGCTTTAGCAACAGGTTAGAAAAGAAGTCTCAGAGCCCTGTAGTTGTAGTTTGGCACCTTCGAGAAATTAATTCCCAACAATTCTCTCTCCTCAAAATAATTTCTCATGGGCCTGACAACCCGCCTCTTTAGTCTAGCTCCCAAAGTAACCAGGTACAGAAATAGGTACGAGTACGAGTACATATACAGATACAGATACATGAAGGTACGAAGGACAATTGAATGAGTGAGTGAATGATGATGGAATGAATGAATGAATGAGCAAATGAACAAAGTCCAAACTATATGTATGCATGTTCCCAACTTGACACTTGTCATTTTGAGAGCTACTTTGGTCCACTTGTCCCCATCCTTAGAACTTAGGATAAATAATTATCTATACTTTATACTTTAAGGAATATTAATATAATATTCCTTTTTGGCTTAATCTCCCTAGCCTAGCCCCTTGTCCTTAACTTTTATCTCCCCCTTTCCCTAACTAGTGGAGTTTAGTCCCCCATACTATTTTATCTTGGTCGGCCTACACGCAATGATGTATTATATTAATGATAATACATATACAAAAATAAGTTCATTAGCCTTTAGCATCTAGTCTATCTAGCCTAATTCAACACATAATCCTCCTAGCTTATAATAACTGGATCACCAACCTATAAAACACAGCATATACACAAAGTCTCTATGGCCTCAAAATCATGTGCACCTAAGTTTGTTGCATGTGGTATCCTGGAATGTGCACCCTTCATCATTTTAGTGTGTAGTACATGTGCGCACTATACCATCGAAGGTGCATGGAAAATGATATAAAACAACCCACCAGATTAGGTACATTTTCATTTACAATTTAGGTTTCATCCTAGGGGTATTACAATCCCCTCCCATTATTTATGCATTGTCCTCAATGCATTATATTCCATGTACCATTTAAATTCTTAAAAAATCATCAAGTTTTATGTATTTGAATCTTTTTATCCATCTCGTGCTCTACTTTCCAACACAAACTATGGTATTCATACTACAACGGGAAGTCAATTTTTCTATTCCATAGAGATACTTCGAGGAATAATTCATCTCACGATTCCATTTGACACACCCTCCTTGTGACAGCTACCATGCCATAAGCATCCTTGGTTTGCCTCCTCCTTTTTGCACTCACCCTTCCAAGGCTCATGCATCCCTTCATTTCTACGAAGTCCTTCAGCAATCCATCTTTACAAGGATTTCACACACAAGCTGAGCACTAACCCATTACTAGAATCCCACCAAATTTCTACAATTATAGGGATTTAGTGTCCTCAACAGTATTTTTTCTTTCCCAACATTCCAACTTTAATCAATATTATCTCATATGCATCACACACATGTAGTTATCAAGAGAGAACATTATAAAAATTCCATTTTAGAAATCAAATTAATTTCATAAGGAATTTGACTTTTCCCAAAATATGAAATTCTATTTTATAATTTTTCATTGTTGTTGCAATAATAGGATGTAGTATTCCTTTTGGATTTCAGCAAGCACCATTTTGAATACCATTTTTATTGCAATTATACTATCTTGCATACAACCAACATATTGTCAGTATTTCATGTACATCATATTTTAATTGCAATATGTACAAAACCCTTATGCAGTGATCTCAGAATTTCCTACACCTACCAATCCATTCACAATTACAAAACAACTTATTAGATAGAATGACTCATCATTATATGCATACACTTGTTCTCAATTAATAACAGTAAGTTCATTATTTCAATTTTCTAAAAAAAACATTTTATGTATTCACTATTGTTGTGACTACCTAACTTGCAACTTTCTTGTTGCAATGTCTAACAGTTCCTAAAATGTTCTCATCTCCATGAGTTAGCAACATTTCTATCATTAGTATAATTATTTCAATTCAAAACATCTATACATGCACTCAAAAAATGCATTTAGCAAATGCATTTAAGTATAAAATTCTATCATGTATGAGTGAAACTCTGCCACTTACTAGGCATCAGTGAAAATCCCAATGCATATATATTCAATGCACCATTGCATTGATTTTCAGAATGATTTTATCTAAGTCATGTATCTCACCATTTATAATTGGAAATCTGGCAAATGCCTTGGCACATTCTCCACACACTTCCCATTGTCTTCTAAATTACTTGGATTCCTTCCTTTTCAACCCGAACACTACACCAAGATTACAATTCTGTGGTGTGCATTAGTGTTAGAAAAAAGGTTGTCGTTCAATTTTTACTTAAAGGTAGGAAGCTAATTGGATATGTGTGTGGTACGCAAGATTTCTATATCCATACCTTTCCATATCCAACATTGTCCTAGTCTCATACATGACTAGATTTATGGGCATCATTCCTATAACAAGTTCTTATCTTTTATTTCTTCGGTTATTATCTCATAACCAAATTAACATGAAATGATATTATGTCAGTGTGTGCATTCAAAAGATAAAAAACTTTGATAACTATAATAGACCTCTATCCCTTACCACACCTAATGGTAACTTATTCTTGTTAATGCACTTAAACAATACCATATTGTGTATAATAAAAAATTCAATTTGGGGAAATTCTTACCTAAATTTCCCTTTGGAAACTATCCAACATAATTTAAAAAAAAAAATACTTACATGTATGGCTTCCATTAAACAGATTTAATGCTACCTGATTAGATGATGCCAATAGAATATCTCATGCCTCTTTATTAGTCTTATAATCAACATTCCAACTTTATGTTGCTTCCTTCCATATGAAACAACATTATCATCAACACTTGCAAATATGCAAGCATTCTCTCTTTATGGTTGTCCCAACAAACCATAATATACTTTCTGCTACAGTGATTGCAACAAATTCTTTCTCCCTGTATCACTTCCCAGAAGTCTTCAATTCTTTTGAATTCGTGAATCTTCATGTGCTCTTCATTGTAACCACTGTGCATAATTATTTCTGACCTGAGAACTTTCTATCTTAATCACTCTTGGATACCTTTGCATTCCCATCCAAATACTAAATTGATATTAGCCTTCAACTTTTATCTATTTCCTGGATCCATCTATATGAACTCACACTTGGATGAATTATAATTTCAATCATGTTGTCTTATAGACTTTGGATTTTATACATCCATTTACTTTTCGGACTAAACTACTTTAGCTCTTTCCTGACTGACTACTTTAGTATTTGAGTTTTGTTGCACTCTTCTCTTCTCCTTGCCAACTAGCCTCAAACTTGGCTTGCATAGCCAATCTCTAGCATACTATAAGGATGCATATATGCATATTTCTCTAGCTGCATAGAATTAATTAAAAGTACTTAATACTTCTTTTAATTTACAATCATAATTTCAAGTGATACTTCCACCCCCTCAAAATTCCACTCATGGCTCTGTGCCACTTGATATGGATTATTCTCAGGCACCATCACTGTTGCATTCAAAACCGTGCATAGAACTATTTTCTTCTTCATGTTTCCTTACTAACTCTCTAGAGAGATTCATTTCACTTTTAAGTCTTTCTTGGATTTGACATTTCCATTCTATTGTGAAATTTCTTCAATACCTTTGGAATGCATAAACAATCCTCTACTATTATTTATTTCCATCTTGGAGTGTTGTCCTGCATTCCCATTAGCTTGATATCTGCTTCGTAATTTATTCTTCCATTATCCTAGGATGTTCATGGACTTGCAACTACATATTATGCTGATATTAATTTTCATCATTCCACTATTATTTGGATCCCTCTGATCCAACTCCTACATGACCCAATTATATTTCTAGTCATGTTTTTTGAGTAACCTTGGATAGTTAACACCAACTTCCTTCTTGAGGTACTTGATTTATCCCTTCCTTAT
>ML796815.1:538406-569087 GCA_009831015.1 Picea engelmannii
TTATGCTTTCAGTACTTTGATTTGATTTGATGATAGTTGTTAATGAATGAATGAAAGAAGACAATGAATGCATCTCTTGAATAAGAGTTTTGTTCTTCTAACATTTGATAGGTCTTAGAACTAGTTCAAACATCTCTTGAAAATCTTACTGTTTTTACTCTTTAGAAAAACAAGCGTTGATTACTGTTATGAGATCTATGAAGATGACCTCTGAATAGAAGCTTAGCATCTCCTTTATATTCAGCCTTAGACTAGGTTTTTGGTTTATCTCCATTAAATATAAAAACTATCTCTAAATCCATATACTTTGGACGTGCCTCTAAGTCTTACAAACACTGGATTGACAATTATTTGCACTCTAATTTACTTGGGTAGATTGGAGCTTAACAGAGGGCCTAACTGAAGGTTTTTGGGGATATATATTCTTAATGATAGACGAAGGCTCTGATTGAGCCCCCAAAATGAATCTCCTTGATGATACCTTTCCAACGAGCTATTGGGCATCCGAAACGGAGATCGTATGCCAAAGTTACGCCCTAGGAAGTTGATACACCAAACTACCCAAAATGGGGTCCACAAACCTGTTGGCTTTTCATCTTCCAGGGTTATGGTTTTGGATTTTATTTATGATAAAAAGTCCTTTGGAGCCTCATTGTAAAATCATGTTTTTACGAATGTGAGTAGCGAACACATCTCTTTTCAAAGATAAGTTGTCACCATTCTAGCGAGTCTTCCACTCTATATTTTACAGTCTTTGCATATTTTCGCTCATTAATAGAGAATTGTGTATTACTGTATCTCTTTGTTTATGGTTGCATCATTGATACATTTCTATTATATTTTTGGATATCTGAGATATCTTTGTACATTTATTTATTATATCTCCGCTCTCAATTCTTGTTGAAAAAAATCTAGATCACGTATGTTAATATTCTGCGCACATTGCACTCTATGCGTTGCACCATGCCAAAGTTTATTATGCTCCCACATTGCACCATTAATAAAATTGTTGCGCAACAGGAATATACCCACATTGCGCGCACACCAACAAAATTCCTCTACGTGATTCCAATACTGTGCACACCACACGTGTCAATATTATGTATGCGCACACAGTGTGTGCCAAATTCAAGTATGCACACCTATGCACCATTATTTTTCACGCATTACCACTTTTCACTGTGCAGTGCCAAATTTTAGTGTGTACATTCACGCACCAATATTTTTTGCGCATTACCATTCTGCACAGCACAATGTCAAATTTTAGTGTGTACACTCATGTACCAATATTTTTTATGCATTACCACTCTACACCATGCAACGCTAAATTTGAGTGCGCACACCCATGCACCAATATTTTTCGTGCATTAACACACTGCACCTCGCAATGCCAAATTTAAGTGCACACACCCACACACTAATATTTTTCCGTCCATCCCAACTTGTACTCTGTAGCACCAAATTGTAGTGCACGCAACCAGACACCCTTTTTTTTCAAACTTCACAAGATTTTTACTGCGCATCATGCATTTTAGTGCACACACCTGCACACTTTCATTTTTCTGCACATCAATTCTTTGTGAATTCCACTGCAGAAATTTTGGGGCTTTTCTCAAAATTTTCCTAATTTTCACCATGGACATTCTACAACTATGAAATTTGTTCAATTTCACTCTGATAATACCAATTCAACCTCTGCAAAAACAAATCGTTGTTGTTTGACATTCCTGGAAGGAATTTTTCCCAAACTCAATTCACAAATTGGGAATTTTAATCAACTAATATCGCTCCAACTTTCATGGCATCCCTATTACTTCAAATTCGACCAATTCCATGTATTAATTTTCTAGAATAGATATTAAATTAAGAATATATCACCACTTGGCCAAATTTCTCAATTTTCCTATGAATTTAACAACAAAAATTGGGTATTTTTCCTAATTCCACGTAATTGCTTCTAATTTTTACCATGGACACTCTGCAAATTGAAATTTATCCACTTTGAAATCAATTTTCTATGAAATTTCACTTCATTCAACTTGCTCGGCCCATCCAGGATCAGTGTTGAAAATTGGAGCTTTGATACCATATTGTAGCATCCCCAGCATGCAACTGGTCTATGCCACATAAAAAATTTCGAACTGTATATAAAATTAAAACATATACACATAGAAAATCGTGCAAAACTTATATATAAAACTCAAAATAGACACATACATTCTGCAAATGCACAGATTCATACAAAATAATAATAAAAATACACATGCAGCACACGCAAGAAAAACCCATAAAAATAAACTCATAAATAATAATGTTGCATGTAATTTAACAGATAATTGACACTTATCTTGGTAAAAATATCACCAACTGTGTGCATACCTCCCATGAACCTCCTAGCCTTATACCATATTGCTCATCACTCTCAGCAGTGGGTCACCCCCAAGCTGGGAATAAACTCCACCTGGGTAAAGGGATTCCCAACCAAGATGATGTATCTCAGAAAATAAGAAAATGATTCGTCACAAGTGCCAACTAAAACTAACAACCTATAGTCCCTCATTCCCCACATGCCTTTCCCACCCCAGGAAGTGTGCCCCTCCTCTTCTCAATAGTCCTTCGACTGCCCCACTTCCTTTATGGGGCTTCAACAACAGGTCAGACAGGAAGTCTCAGAGCCCTGTAGTTGCAATTTGGCACCTTCACGAAATCAATTGCCAACAATTCCTTTCCCTAACTAGTCAAGTTTAGTCCCCCATACTCTTTTATTGTGACCAGTCTACATGCAGTGATGTATTATATTAATGATAAGACATATATAAAAATAGGCTCACTATCCTTTAGCATCTAGCCTCTCTGGCCTAATTCAACACATAAGCCTCCTAGCTTATAATAACTGGCTCACCAGCCTATAAAACACAACATATACATAAAGGCTCCCTGGCCTCAAAATCATGTGCGCTTAATTTTGTTGCACACGGTATCCTGGAATGTGCACAGTTCATCATTTTAGTGCACAGTACATGTGTGCACTATACCATGAAAGGTGCATGCAAAATGATATAAAATAGATCACCAACTTAAGCACATTTGTAGTTACATTTACAATTGGGGTTCAGCCTAGGGGTATTACATTCCCTTCCCCTTATTTATACATTGTCCCCAGTGCAATATATACACATATACAACCAAAATTTCAAAAATCCTCAAAAATATGTAGGTATTCTTCTCACATAGCATCTTCATGCTCCCAAGTTGCATCCTTTACAATCTCTATGGATCGATTCCAGAGCTATTTGATTTTTTGATCCAGAATGCATAACATATGTACTAGTAAAGCACATTCTTTCTCCACTTGAATCACATTCCAATCAATAACATGATTAGCATCAGGTATATATTTCTTAAGAAATGATACATGAAATACATTATGAATGGCCATTGATGTAGGCAAGGAAAACATGTATGCTACATGCCCAATTCTCTCTAGGATTTCAAATGTCCCACAATAGCGAGCTGCCAACTTTGAACAATTTACCAACTTCAATGAATTTTTGTTGGCCTTCACTTTCAAGAATACATGGTCCCCCACTTTAAATTCCCTGTGAGTTATGCCCTTATCAACATAGATTTTCTTCATGTCTTGGGCAACCTTTAAATTCTGTTTTATTTTCAACATTTTCTCTTCCATATCCCTGAGTAATTCTGGCCCAACCACTACTCTATTTGTTGGGTTATCCAAGCTTACCATTGTGTTGCACATTCTTCCATAAATTGCCTCAAATGGGCTCATCTTTAGAGATGATCAGTACCCATTGTTATAAGAAAACTCTACTAAGTGTAGGTAGTCTTCCCATTTTGATGGATTATCCATCACATACATCCTCAACATATCATCGATCACTTGATTCACCCTCTTTGTTTGTCCATATGATTATGGATGATAAGTTGTGCTAAAATTCAAACTTGTTCCAAATCCCTTAAATAATCCTTTCTAAAAATTTGATGTAAATTTTGGATCTCTATCATACACAATTGCCTTGGGTATACCATGTAATCGAACAATTTCTCTCATATAAACATCAACATTGTTGGTTTCCTTGTGAGTGAGATTTACTGGAATAAAATGGGCAGCTTTAGTAAGCTTATCCACCACTACCATAATAGAATCATGTTCCTTGTTTGTTCTGGGTAGTTTGGTGATGAAATCCATTGTTAAAACTTCCCATTTCCACTCAGGAATGGGTAATGTCTATAGAAAACCAGCTGGGTGTCTATACTTAGAGTTTACCTTTTGATATTCCAAACATTGGACAATAAAATGAACAACTTATTTCTTCATTCCTGGCCAATAATATTGTCTCTTAACAACTGCAATAGTTTTATGATAACCTAGATGCCCAACAGAAGGTACATTATGCATTTATTCCAATATCATATTTTTCAATTCCTGGGAATTTGGTACATAAATTTTTCCCCTGTACATTTGAATTTCACCATTTTCTAGCTTATAGTTGTCAATTTTCTGCTACAAAATACCCTTTTGTAATTTTACCACTAACTCCTTGTATTGCAAATCTGATTTTCCAGCCTCCAAAATTATGTATTTCAAATATGATTAGTACATTATAATGGTTTTAGCATGCAACTCATTCACTCTTTTGTTGAGTGCATCAACCACTTTGTTCGCTTTCCCTTTGATATGCTTTATATCAAAGTCATATTCACTAAGAAATTATAACCATATTATTTTCCTAGCATTTAGAGTTGACTGATCAAATAAATATTTCAAACCATTATGGTCTGTCCTGAACTTGAACCTTTTCCTCATGAGGTAGTGCCTCCATTTCCTCAAGGCATGCACTATGGATGCCAACTCCAAATCATGAGTGGCATAGTGCTTTTCATTCTCCTTCAACTTTCTAGATTCATAACATACAACAAACCCATTTTGACTAAGGACTCCACCAAGTCCTTCTTTACATGCATCTCTTCATACAATGAAGTCCTCATTTGGATCTGCAACCCTTAAAATTGGAGCACTAGTTAATAATCGCTTCAAGTGTTGGAAACTTTTTTCACAATCCAATGTTCATTAAAACTCCACACCCTTCTTTTGCAAGGAAGCGATTGGGTGTGCAATCTTTGAGAATCTTTCAATAAATGTCCTATAAAATCCTGCTAGGCCCATGAATGATCTGACCTCTATCACATTATTTGGCATTGACCATCCTCTAATGGCTTCTATCTTCTCAAGATCCACTACTATACCTTCCTCTGAAATGATATGTCCCAAATAATGAATTTTCTTCTGATAAAATAAGAACTTGCTCAATTTGGCATATAGTTGATGCTCCCTTAATACTTGTAATACCATCCTCAAATGTTGTTCATGCTCTTCCTTCGATTTATAATATATAAGAATGTCATCTAAAAATACAATGACAAACTTATCTAAGTATTTTCTGAAAATTCCATTCATTAAACTCATGAAGACAATTGGTGCATTTGATAACCCAAATGGCACCACTGTGAACTCATAATGACCATACCTTGTTCTGAAAGTAGTCTTGTTGATGTCTTCTTCTTTAATTCTTACTTTATGATAACTTGAACTAAGATCAATCTTGGAGAAAATTCTTTCATATTTCAACTGATCAAAGAGGTCATCGATCCTTGGAAAAGGATACTTATTCTTCACAATTACCTTCTTCAACTACCTAAACTTAATGCAAAGTCTCGATGTTCCATCCTTTTTCTTCAAAAATAAAACTAGGGCACCCCAAGGTGACACACTTCGGAATATATACCCCTTCTTCAGGAGCTCTTCAAGTTGCATTTGCAACTCCTCCAATTCTGGTGTATGCTTCCTGTAAGGGGTTTTGGATATTGGATTTGCTCTAGGAATCAGATTTATGGAGAAATCAATGTCTCTTTTAGGTGGTAATACTAATATTTCCTTAAACACATATTCAAACTCTTTTAGGACTACATAATCTTCAATATTTGACACCCTATCTTTAGGTGTTTCTTCCATATGAGTTGCAAATATTTGTCACCCTTTTCTGTAACATTTCTTTAGCTGCAATGATGCAATTTCTCTAATGGTTACTGCCCTGGGAATTCCCTACACTGTCCTTAGGTTCCCTTCCTCATCCAAGCAAGTAAATTCCTTTTTATGACAGTCTATGATAGCATGATGTTGGTCCAACCAATCCATCCCAATTAGACAGTCATAAGAACCTAAAGGCAATATGTTCAAATATTCCCTAGTGTTGATTCCATTCATGTCCATAAGACATGACTTAACCATCTCATTAGATTTTCTTTTGGATTCGATAGCTAGCTGCACCAACCAAGATTTTCCATGCTTGCTTCTTGGCAATTGAAAACTTTCCACCATCTTAGGATCTATATAACTATGAATAGCTCCTAAATCAATTAAAATATCGATAGTTTGGTTGTTGATCATACCTTCCACTTCAATCATATGTGATTGATACTCTTCTTGCTTGTTGTCTAAGGATACATAGATCCTTGGTACATTTATACCCATGTCTTCCACTGTTTCAGTTTGTTGTACATTGTGAAGAGTCCTCACTTTTCCACCTATATTGTAACATCCCCAGCCACCCATAGGCCAAGAAATGCCACCGCTCAAACACTTTACTTAGCTCTGAAACCATTATGTAACATCCTCAACCATCCATGCCAGGCCATGCTACGCCAGAGAAAACATATGTTCTCTATGTGGGACATGCTGTAACATAATCATCATCCAAGCTGATCTATGCCACATAAATTTCTATCTGCATGTGATTTAAACATATCCACACACAGAACTCTTGCGGAAACATTATATATAAAACATAGACATAAAAATATATTTATAAATACACAGATTCACACTGAAATCATTGTAAACATACACATGCAACATATACAAGAAATACCCACAAATATATAGACAGTCATAACCATGCATAAGATAAAGCCATAAAATTGAACACGTAAATAATAATGCAGCATGTAATTTTATCACACAAATGGCACTTATATTGGTAATAATGTCACCAACTTCATGCAGACCTTCCACGAACCTCCTAGCCTTATAACACGGTGTTCATCACTCTCAATAGTGAGTCACCCCCGAGTTGGAACTAAACTCCACTTGGGTAAGGGTTCCTAACTAGGCTAACGACTCATGGAAACAGGAAAGACTCTATCACAGATGCCTACTCAAACTAACAGCCTACAGTCTCTCATTCCCCACATGCCTATCCCACCCAAGGAAGTGTGCCCCTTATATTCTCAACAGTCCCTCGGTTTCCCCACTTCTCTTCTAGGGCTTCAGCAACAGGCCGAACAGGAAGGCTCAAAGCCCTGTAGTTGTAGTTCAGCACCTTTAGGAAGTCAATTCCCAGCAATTCTCTCACCTAGTGAATTTTTCACAGGCTTGACAACCTGCCTCTTCAATATTCCATGGGCCTAACAACCCTCTTCTTATGTCTCCCTCCCCAGCTAGCCAGCTACACAAACACAAAATGGCTATGGATACAGGTTTGGATACAGTGAAATGAATGTCTGAAGGATAACTGATTGCATGAGTGAAAATGATCATGACATCCTGGCTGAATGAAGGAAGGCATCATGGAAAAGATCCTCATAAGAATTATGGGAGAGTTCCGAAAATGAACTATGTCCCCACAATATGTATGCATGTCCCCAACTTGACACTTGTCATGTTGGGAGCTACTTTGGCCCACTTGTCCGCAACTTTAAAACTTAGGATAAAATAATTATCCATACTTTATGATTAAAGAAATATTAACATAATATTCCTTTTTGGCTTAAGATCCCTGGCTTATCCCTTTTCCTTAACTTTTAGGCCCCACCCTTTCCCTAACTAGTGGAGTTTAGTCCCCCATCTCTTTTATCATGGTCAATGTGCATGAAACGATGTATTTATATTAATTATGAGACATATACAAAGTAGGTGCACTGGCCTTTAACATCTAGGCTCTTCGACCTAATCAAAACATAAGCATCCTAGCTTATAATAACTGGCTCACCGCCCTATAAAACATATCATATACACAAAAGGGGTCCCTCTCCTCAACATCACGCGCACTTAAGATTTTGCATGCGGTATCTTGGAATGTGCACACTTCCTCATTTTACTATGCAATACATGTGCACACTATGCCATGAAATGTGCATACAAAAATAATATCAAAACAACTCACCAGCTTAAGTACATTTGTATTTACATTTACAATTGGGGTTCTACCTGGGGATATTACATCTGTGAGGACAATCTCTATACATATGATCTTCTTTACAACCCCAACATTAAATAGGTGGTTTCCTTGGCCTTTGACCCCCTGTCTTCATCATTCGGGGTTCTTTGGAAGTTGGTTTTCCCTGAAGATTATTTATGAGGAATGGTGGCCTATTTATGAAGAATGTTTTGGGATCATCATATTGTATTTTTTCACTGATGAATGATGGAAATCCAGTCAAATACCTTTGAATCTTAATTGTATCATCCTTGATGAAAGAAACATACTTCCGCAGTTCTAAAAACCTTCTTTTTTATTCATCTATGGTCATACTCCTAATCTTGAGTTCAAATAACTCTTTCATTTTCTTTTCATAGTATCTCTTAGTCAAGTATTTATTTTCAAAATACTTATTTAATTCCTTCCAAGTAACATTTTTCTCTTTAATGTGTTTCACCTGCACAAGTTGATGCCACCACATGGATGCCTTTCCCTTGAGTTGATAGATGGAAATACTTCCTTATGCATGAGAATAATAATTATGCAATTGAAAATACTTTCTCATGCCCAACCATGTCTCTACATCTTCATTCTTCTTGTGCTCACCATCAAATGTAGGAGGTTTGATTTTTTTCATTTCTCCTCATAGCTCATCCACCCCAGACCTCTTATGCTTATTGATAAGGGATGGACTTGAGCTACTATGTGCTCTCTTATTGGAATGCCTCGGGGAGTTGTGGTGATGTATGTTAACACTTCTTGTTCTTATTTTCTGATCAGGAGACCTATGACTTCCTGATTTTCTTGAGCCACTCTCCTTATCCAATTTATTTTCTATTATATTCAAGATATCCATTAAATTCATGTTGAATTCTTCCTACTACTCCTTGAATCTCATAACCCTTTCATTATCATATTTATGGCTTTGGAAATCCTTATGAAAACTTGTAATGGTATCTGTCATATTCATGTTTTCATCCCTTCCTTCTCCACGTCCATTGGATTTTGTTCCTTCAATGCCCATATGGACATCCATCCCTCTGATCTCATCTTCCTAGATTTAAGCTCCCTGTGCATCTTCCATTCCTCCACACTTTATGTTTATCATGATATGATCTAGTTTTTTTAACTCTGCAAAATGTGCAGCCAACAAAACTTTGTTAGGCTAATTGTTTCAACAATTTCATGAAAATATGAACCAGTATGCTTCAATAATGAATCAGAATTATTTCTTCCAATTTCCTAAAATTTGAATGCCAAGATAAATTTTCTAGGTGAATAATTATATTCTATTTTCCAATACCTTTCAAACGCCTGCTTCCATGCTCAATTTTGAGTCTTGAGCAGAAAGTTATGGTTATTTGAAAATTGTCCATTAATTTTTCTATTCACTCTTCAACTTGGTGCAATGTTGTGTTGTAATTATGCATTTTTGCACCTAATCCATTGCAGTTTTAGTAGGATATCAATTTTTTTTCTTCATATACATATTTTGGACAGTATGTCCAAGTTTCACCTCTTTCTAGGTTCTGGGTTGCTAGTTACATAATGTTGAAGTTCTAGGCCAATTAGTGTTTTTGGTCTGGAATGCTATAAGTACCTTCTTTGCCATCTTAAACATTTTTCACATGCCTAGAGTTTTATTTCATCTCTAGGAATATTTTCTACGGTTCAATATATTTCCATAGACTGCTCTTGTGCCTCAATCTGATGCTAGAGTAGAAAGTTATGGCCCTTCGAAGTTAGTTGGGTCTTAAAATTTACCCTCCACTATTTGTCCTGTAACTTCCTCATAAAATATTTGTTTGACGAATGGCTTACACCATTAAAAATATCTCTTCGGGATCTTTCATTTGAGTTGGAGAGATAGAGTGTACCTTGGTACACTTTATTCTTTGGATTTTTGAGTAGCTAAAAACATTGTTTAGGGCCTCAAAAATGTCGCAAAAATTCACTGGTTTTTTGTTGTTGTACACCATCCAAATGACTTCATGTGCACAAATTTGAACATGTACACCCATATTTATCATGCGCAAGAACACCATAAGGTAGTGCATGCTCCGCGCACTTATAACCAATGTGGATCACTTCTCTATTGCGCCAATAACTGGTATGCACTACTTTTGTGTCGCGCACCAATATCCACCATGCACAATTTTGGTTCATGCACTAATACCTGTTGCGCGCAATTTTTGTGTCACACACTAATATTCTACATGCATAGCACTCTATGCGTTGTACAATGGAAAATTTTAGTATTCCCCCACCGTGCACCAGTACTCTGCACACACCATTAATTAAATTGTCGCATGACAACATATACCCACATTGTGCGTGCACCAAAACAAATCCTATGCACTCTGTCAATATTGTGCACAAAATGCATGCCATTATTATCTATGCACACACCGTGTGCGCCAGGTTTACACATGTGCCACTCAATCTGCACCGCATAATGCTAAATGTAGTGCACACACCCACGCACCAATATTCTCCACGCATTACCACTTTGTACCACGCAATGCCAAATTTAAGTCCGCACACCCGCGCATCAATATTTTCCACACATTACCACTCTACACCGGGCAATGCCAAATTTAAGTGTGCTCACCCGGGCACCAATATTTTCTGTGCATTGCCAATCTCCACCGTGCAACGCCAAATTTAAGTGCTCACACACACGAGCCAATATTTTCTGCGCATTACCACTCTGCACCACGCAACGCATAATTTTAGCATGTGTAGCCACAGACCCTTATTTTCCACACATCACAATATTTCACTGCGCATAATGCATTTTTAGTGTGCACACCTACAAACATTCATTTTTATGTGCATCAATTCCTCGTGAATTCCGCTGCATAAATTGGGGCTTTTGCCAAACGTTTTCCCAATTTTGACCATAGAAATTATGCAACTACGAAATTTATTCAATTTCACCCCAATAACACCAATTCAATCTTTGAAACAATAAAGCATTGTTGGTTGAAATTCCTGGAACAAAGTTTTCTCAAACACAATTCACGAATTGAGAATTCTAATCAACTAATCTCGCTTCATCTGTCATGGATTCATTGTAACTTCAAATTTGACCAATTCCAGGTCTGAATTTGATAGAATAGATATTAAAATAAGAATATCTCACCACTTGGCCAAATTTCTCAATTTTCCCATGAATTTAACAACAAAAATTGGGGATTTTTTCCCAATTCCACATAATTGTTTCTAATTTTTACGATGGTCACTCTGTAACTTGAAATTTGGCCACTTCGAAATCAATTCTCTCTAAAATTTCACTTCAATTCAACTTGTTCAGCCCATCCAGGCTCAATGTTGAAAATTGGAGCTATGATACCATATTGTATCATCCCCAACATCCAATTGGGCTATGCCACATAAACATTTTCGAACTATATACAAAATTAAAACATATACACACAAAAAATCTTGCAAAACTTAAAATAGACACACACATTATGCAAATGCACAGGTTCATACAAAATAATAATAAAAATACACATGCAACACACACAGGAAAAACCCATAAAAATAAACACATAAATAATAATGTGCCATGTAATTTAACACACAATTGTCACTTATCTTGGTAAAAATATCACCAACTGTGTGAAGACCTTCCATGAACATACCAAAATTAAACCATGCTACTCAATAGTCTCATCAGTGGGTCACCCCAAAGTTGGGACTAAACTCCACCCAGGTAAAGGGATTCCTAACCAGGCTAATCTATCTCAAACAATAGGAAAACACTTCGTCACAGATGCAAACTCAAACTAACAGCCTACAGTCCCTCATTCCCCTCATTCATGTCCCACCCGAGGAAGTGTGCCCCTTCTCTTCTCAAGAGTCCTTCGACTGCCCCACTTCCTTTCCGGGGCTTCCACAATAAGCCAAATTGGCAGTCTCAGATCCCTGTAGCTATAGTTTAGCACCTTTGGGAAATATATTCCCGAGAATTTTCTCACCTCGAGAGAATTTCTCATAGGCCTAACAACTCGCCTCTTTAGTATCCCACTGGACTAACAACTCTCCTCTTTAGTCCAGCTCCCAAACTAACCAAGTACATATATAGGTATGGGTACAGGTACAGGTATAGATACAAGTACAGGAAAGTATGAAGGAAAGTTGAATGAGTGAGTGAAAGATGATGGAATGAATGAATGAATGGAAAAATGAAATAAGTCCAAACTATACGTATGAAAGTACCCACATTGACACTTGTCATGTTGATATATACTTTGGTTCACTTGTCCCCATCCTTAGAACTTGGGATAAGATAATTATCCATACTTTATACTTTAAGGAATATTAGAATAATATTCCTTTTTGGCTTAAGCTCCCTAGCTTAGCCCATTATCCTTAACTTTTAGCCCCCTTTTTCCCTAACTAGTAGATTTTAGTCCCCTGTACTCTTTTATCGTGGTATGTCTACATGCGGAGCAATATTATATTGATGATAAGACATATACAAAACTAATATCACTGGCCTTTAGCCTCTCCGGCCTAATTAAACACATAACCCTCCTAGATTATAATAATTGGCTCGCCAGCCTACAAAACAAAACATATACACAAAGGATATTTGGCCTCAAAATCGCGCGCACTTAAGTTTGTTGCGCACGGTATCCTAGAATGTACACCCTTCATCATTTTAGTGCGCAATACATGTGTGCACTATACCATGGAAGGTGCATGCAAAATAATATAAAACAACTCACTAGCTTAAATACATTTGAATTTACAATTTGGGGTTCATCCTAGGGGTATTACAATCCCCTCCCCTTATTTATGCACTGTCCTCGGTGCATTATATACCATGTCCAATTAAAATTATTTAAAAATATCCAACATTTAGTTATTGGAATTTTATTATCCATCTCGTGCTCTACTTTCAAGCACCAATTCTGGTATTCATAATACAATTGGAATTCAATTTCTCTATTCCATCAACTTTCTTCCAAGAATAATTCAGCTCATTGTTCCATTTGATACACCCTCCTTATGGAAGCTACCATGCCATAAGAATCCTTGGGTTGTCTCCTCCTTGTTGCACTTATCCTTCCAGGCTCATGCATCCCTTCACTACTACGCAGTCTTTCAACGATCCATCTTGCCAAGGCTTTAACACACAAGCAGAGTGCTAACCCATTACCAAAATCCCACCAAAGTTCTACAATTATAGGGCTTTAGTGTCCTCAACAGTAGTTGTTCTTTCCCAACATTCCAACTTTAATCAAGATTATCTCATCTGCATCACACACATGTAGTTATCATGAGAGAACATTACAAAAATTCCATTTTAGAAATCAAATTAATTTCATAAGGAATTCGACTTTTCTCAAAATATGAAATTCTATTTCATAATTTTTCATCGTTGTTGCAATAATAGGATCTAGTATTCCTTCTGGATTTCAGCAAGCACCATATTGAATACCATTTTTCCTACAATGATTTTATCTTCCATACAACCAACACATTGCCAATGTTTCATGTACATCATATTCTAATTCCAATATGTACAAAAACCTTATGTAGTGATCTTGGAATTGCCTACACCTAGCAATCCAATCACAATTACCAAACAATTTATTAGATAGAATGACTCATCATTCTATGCATATGCATGTTCGCAATTAATAACAATAAGTTTGTTATTTCAATTTTCTTAATAGAAACTTTTCTGTAGTCATTATTCCTTTGATTACCTGACTTGCAACTTTCTTGCTGCAATGTATAATAGTTCCTAAAATGTTCTCATCTCCATGAGTTAGCAACGTTTATGTCTTTAGTATAATTATTTCCATTTAAAACATATATACATGCACTCACAAAATGCATTCAGCAAATGCATTTAAGTATACAATTCTATCATGTATGAGTGAAACTCTGCCACTTACTAGGCATGAGTGTAGCTCTCAATGCATATCTATTCATTGCACCTTTGAATTGATTTTCAAAATGATCTTATCTAAGTCATGTATCTCACGATACATAAATTGGAAATCTACCCAATGTCTTGACACATTCTCCACACACTTCCCATTGTCTTCTCAATTACTTGGATGCCATCTTTTTCGACCTGAACATTACACTGGGAATACAATTATGTGGTGTGCATTAGTGTTAGCAAAAAGGTTGTAGTCCAATTTTTAATTAAAGTTAGGAACCTCATTGAGTATTTGTGTGGTACGTAATATTTCTATATCCATGCCTTGTCATATCCAACCTTGTCCTCGTCTCATACATGACTAGATTTATGGGCATCATTCCTATAACAAGTTCTTATCTTTTATTTCTTTGGTTATTACCTCATAACCAAATTAACATGACATGATACTATGTCAGTGTGTGCATTCAAAAGCTAAAAAAAATTGATAACTATAATAGGCCTCTAGCCTTTACCACACCTAGTGGTAACTTGTTAATGCACTTAAACAATACCATACTATGTATTATAAAAAATTCAATTTGGGGAAATTCTTACCTCAATTTCCCTTTTCCAATTATGCAACATAATTTCAAGAAATAAATACTTACATGCATGGATACCATTAAACAAATTTAATACTACATGATTAGCTAATGATAGTAGAAGCTCTCATGCCTCTTTATCAGTCTTATAATCAACATTCCAATTTTTTTTGCTTCCTTCCATGTGCACCAACATTATCAGCAACACTTGCAAATATGAAAGCATTCTCTCTTTATGGTTGTACCAACAAACCATAATATACTTGTTGCCACATTAATTGCAACAACTTATTTCTCTCTATATCACGTTTCCTTGTTTATACCAGAAGTCTTCAATTCTGAGCACTTTCTAGCCAAATCACTCTTGGCATCCTTTGCATTCCTAGCCAAATACTAAACTTATATTAAGCTTCAAATTTTATTTATTTCTTGGATCCATCTATCCCAACTCACACTTGGATGAATTATAATTCCAATCATGTTGTCTTATAGGCTTTGGATTTTCAACATCCATTTACTTTTCGGACTGAACTACTTCATCTCTTTCCTAACTGAATACTTTAGTAGTTGTTTTTTCTTGCACTCTTCTCTTCTCCTTTCCAACTATCCTCAAACTTGGATTCCATAGCTAATATCTAGAATACTATAAGGATCCACATATGCCTACTTTTCTAGCTGCATAGAATTAATTAAAATTAATTAATACTACTTTTAATTTACCATCATAATTTCAAGTGATACTTCCACCTCATGGAAATGTCACTCATGGCTCTATGCCACTTGAGATAGATTATTCTCAGGAACCATATCTTTTGCATTCAAAACCATGCATAGAAACATTTTCTTCTTCATGGTTCCTTACTGACTCTCTATAGAGATTCGTTTCACTTTTAAGTCTTTCTTAGCTTTGACATATCCATGCTATTGTGGAAATATCTTTAACACCTTTGGAATGCATCAACAACCCTCTGTTATTCTTGATTTCCCTCCTAGAGTGTTGTCTTGCATTCCCATTAGCTTGATATCTAACTCATGATTTCTTCTTAAATTATACTAGGATGTTCATGGACTTGCAACTACATATTATGTTGATATTAATTTTCAGCATTCCACTATTATTTAGATCTCTCTGATCCAACTCCTACATGACCCAATTATATTTCGAGTCATGTTTTCTGAGTAAACTTGGATAGTTAACACAAAATTCCTTCTTGAGATACTTGATTTATAACTTCCTTGTAACGACCCCCTTGACCAACCTAAGTCCCCGGTATGCCAATCCAGAGCAACCACTCATGCTCTGATGCCAATTGCTAACATTCCCAGCCATCAGGCCGGGACATGCTACTCTAGGGAACATCTTTCATTCCCATACTGCAAAACATACAGTAGCATACCCATTAGTCAACTAAGTAATGCCACCTAAATTTACCCTTTAGTCTGCATGCAACTAAAGCATATACATAGAACACACTCGCGGAAGATTTACATCTAACATAAAAAAAACAATTACTTTTTGTAACACGAATTTTATATTCCAAATAACAGTAATTATCGATATGCATCATTTACAGGAAATTACCCATAAGCACACAAGCAGTCATAGTCACATATATGATAAAATCGTAACATGGGCATGTAAATAGAAAAACAACATATCCATATATCATACAATTGATACTTATCTTTAAAAAGACCATCACCAACTGCTTACAGACCATCCACGAACCTCACAGCCATAGATTACATTGTTCATCACTCTCAACAGTGAATCACCCCCGAGCTGGGACTGAACTCCACCCAGGGTAAAGGGATTCCTATCCAGGCTAAGGCTCATGGACAATAGGAAAGACTTCATCTTAGGTGCTCACTCAACTAACAACCTACAACCTCTCATTCCCCACATGCCTATCCCACCCAAGGAAGTGTGCCCCTTCTCTGCTCAACAATCCCACGGCTGCCCCACTTCCCTTCCAGGACTTCAACAACAGGTCAGACCGGAAGTATTAGAGCATTGTAGTTGTAGTTTAGCACCTACGTAAATTAATCCCCAACAATTCTCTCACCCAAAGAACTGCTCACGGTCCTGACAAGCCGCTTCTTCAATCCTACTCCAAACTAACCAGGTACACCAACCAAAAGGGATGGGGGAATAGGTTTCGGAAAGGTGGAATGGTTGTCTCAAGGATAATGGAATGTATGAGTGAAATGGTCCTGCAGTCATTGACTGGATAACTGATTGTGTTTTTGGGAATCACTATGAAATCATTGTCCAAACGATGGTCAGTCTTTCATTTTCCCCCCCGCCCCCTTCTGTGCGTAAGGTCCCCCCTGAGAGAGAGACCCCTGAGCTAAGTTTCCCCATGATATGAATGCATGTCCCCAACTTGACACTTGTCATATTGGAAGTTACTTTTGTCCACTTGTCCCCAACTTTAGAACTTAGGATAAAAATATTCGTACTTTATGTTTTGGGAAATATTAATATAATATTCCCTTTTGGCCCTCCCTTTACCTAACTGGTGAAGTTCAGTCCCCCATCTCTTTTATCATGGTCAGTCTATGTGCAGTGATGTATTTTATATTAATCACGAGTCATGTACAAAGTAGGCGCTCTATCCTTTAACATCTAGGTGCCCTGGCCTAATTCCAAGACATAAGCATTTCGGCTTATAATACTGGATCACCGACCTATAATGCATATTATATACACAAAGGTTCCCTGACCTTAATATTACATGCAGTTGGTTACTGTGCGTTGTATCCTCTATCTCTAAGGTTGCGCGCACCTTAGTTACTATGCACGGTATTCAGAAATGTGCACATTACATCCCTTTACTACATAGTATATGCACGCACCATGCCATGAAAGGTGTATTACAAAAATGATGTCTAAACATCTCACTAGCTTAAATATACTTGGATTATATTTACATTTGGGTTTTACCGAGGAATATTACAATCCCCTCCCCTTATTTATGCACTGTCCTCAGTGCATCATGTACCCATATACAACAAAATTCTCAAAATTATTCAAAAAGATGTGGGTACTCTGCCCTCATTTCATCCTCATGCTCCCAAGTAGTGTCTTCAGGTCCATACTAGGTCCATTGGACTTTTACAACCCCTATGGCTTGATTCCAGAGTTGTTTGATTTTTTTATCCAGGATGCGCACCGGATGCACTTGGAAAGTGCCTTCTTGCTCCACCTGAATAACATTCCAATCAATAACATGATTAGTATCGGGTATATATTTCTTTAGCAATGATACATGGAATAAATTATGAATAGACATAGATGCAGGTAATGCAATCATATAAGCAACTGGACCAATCCTCTCTAGGATTTCAAATGGTCCAACAAATCTGGTTGCTAACTTAGCACAGCTTCCCAGCTTCAGGGAGCTTCTGTTAGCTTTCACTTTCAGGAAAACATGATCACCCACTTTGAATTCTCTATGGATTCTATTTTTATCAGCATAACTTTTCTGTCTGTCTTGGGCAACTTTCAAATTCTGCTTATTTTTTAACATTTGGTCCTCCATCTCCTTGAGCAATTCTGGCCTGACTACTATTCTATCAGCTGGATTATCCTAGCTTACTGGAGTATTGCACCTTCTACCGTAAAGTGCTTCAAATGGGATCATTTTCAATGATGCCTGATACCCATTATTGTTAGCAAATTCTACCAAGTGTAGGTAGTCTTCCCATTTCGATGGCTTATCCATCACATACATTCTCAACATATCTTCTATCACCCTATTCACTCTTTCTGTTTGTCCATCAAACTCAGGATGATAAGTTGTAATAAAGTTCAGATTCATTCTGAATCCTTTGAACAATCCTTTCCAAAAATTCAAGGTGAATTTCGGGTCTCTGTCAGACACAATCGTTTTAGGAATTATGTGCAATCGTGTCACTTCCCTCATGAAAATATCAACAACATTTGTTGCTTTGTGAGTAGTATTTAGTGGAAAAAATGGGCAATTTTTGTGAGCTTGTCCACCACTACCATAATCGAATCATGTAGCTTTCCTAGCCAATCCCATAATAAAATCCATTGTCACCACTTCCCACTTCCATTTAGGAATGGGACAAGGTTGCAGCAATCATGTTGGGTGCATATGCTCTATTTTAACTTTCTGGCACTCCATACACCTAGCAATGTATTCTGCAATTTCACTCTTCATACCTGGCCAAAAGTATTAGCTCTTGACCATTGTTACAGTTTTATGATATTCAGGGTGCCCTGCATAAGGAGCAATATGCATCTCATGCAAAATTATATGTTTCAAGTCATAGACATTTGGTATAAAATTTTTGTTCTTGTGCAACAATATTCCATCTACTCCCAACTTATAAATATCCATCTTCTGTGGTGTCTTACCTTGTTGTAGCATTGCTACCAATTCTCTGTACTGCATATCTGTATTTGCAGCCTCCAGAATTTTTCTTTTAACATCATTCTGATACATGCTAATGGTTGTAGAATGAATTTCATGCACCCTCTTGTTGAGTGCATCAACCACTTTATTTTCTTTCCCTTTGATATGCTTTATATCAAATTTATATTCACTTAGAAATTCTAACCATCTACTTTGTCTAGAATTTAGATTTCACTGATCAAATAAATACTTCAAACCATTGTGGTATGTTCTTAACTCAAACCTTTTCCCCATGAGGTAGTGTCTCCATTTCCTCAGGGCATGCACTATGGCTACAAACTCCAAATCATGAGTGGCATAGTTTCTTTCATGCTCCTTCAACTTCCTTGATTCATAACATATCACGAATCCATTTTGACTAAGGACTCCACCCAGTCCTTCATTACATGCATCTATGCATACAATGAAATCTTCTTTTGGGTCTGCAATCCTTAGTATTGGAGCACTTGTCAATAATTGTTTCAAATGTTGGAAACTCCTTTCACAGTCCGATGTCAACTGAAACTTCATACCTTTCCTTTGCAAGGAAGTGATTGGGTGTGCTATCTTCGAGAATCCTCCAATGAATCTCCTGTAGTAACCTGAAAGGACCATGAAAGATCTTACCTCTATCACATTCTTTGGTTTTGACCATTCTCTAATGGATTCTACCTTCTCAAGGTCCACTGCTATCCCATCTTTTGAGATGATATGCCCCAAATAATGAATTAGTTTCTAATAAAATGAACACTTGCTCAATTTGGCATACAACTGATGTTCCCTTAATACTTGCAACACCATCCTCAAGTGATGTTCATGCTCTTCCTCTAACTTGGAATATATAAGAATGTCATCTCAAAAGACAATGACAAACTTGTCCAAATACTCTCGGAAAACACCATTCATTAAGAACATGAAAAAAGTTGGTGCATTTGACAATCCAAATGGTACCACTGTGAACTCGTAATGACCATACCTTGTCCTGAAGGAGGTCTTGCTAATATCTTCTTCTTTAATTCTTACCTGATGGTATCCTGATCTAATATCTATCTTTGAAAATATCCTTGCATCCTTCAATTGATCAAAGAGATCATCAATCCTTGGTAGAGGATATTTATTCTTAACAGACACTTTATTCAATTGTCTGAAGTCAATGCACAATCTTAATGTTCCATCTTTCTTTTTCAAAAATAAGACTGGGGCACCCCAAGGTGATACACTTTGGCGTATATACCCCTTCTTCATAAGTTCTTCAAGCTGCATTTGCAATTCCTTCAATTCTGGTGTACTCATTATGTAAGGAGTCTTTGATACTGGTACTACTCCAGGCATCAAATCTATAGAGAAATCAATGTCTCTCCTTGGGGGTAGTCCTAGTACTTCCTTGAATACATCTTCAAAATATTTCAGGACTGGATAATCCTCCAAATTTGGCACCTTGTCTCCGGGTGTCTCGTCCATATGAGTTGCAAATATTTGACATCCTCTTCTATAACATTTCTCCAGCTGTAATGCTGAAATTTCTCTAACGGTTACTGCCCTGGGAATTCCCTGCACTTTCCTTTGGTTCCCTTCTTCATCCAAGCAAGTGAATTCTTTGTTATGAAAATCCAATAGAGCATGATGTGGGTCCAACCAATCCATCCCAATTAAACAGTCATAGGAACCTAAGGGTAAGATGTTCAAATCTACCCTGGTATTTATTCCATTCATGTCTATGAGGTAGGACTTAACCATGTCATTAACTTTTCTTCTGGCTCCTGTAGCCAGTTGCACCAACTAGGATTTCCCATGCTTGCTTCTTGGAAATTGCAAACTTTCCACCATATTACGGTCTATATAACTATGGCTAGCTCCCGAATCAATTAAAATAGCAAGGGTTTGGTTGTTAATAATACCTTCCACTTCAATCATGTGGGACTGATACTCTACTTGCTTATTGTCCAGGGCTACATAAATCCTTGGCACATTTTTTCCCATGTCCTCTACTATCTCAGCTCATTGTACATTGTCAATAGCCTTACCTTTTTCACCTCTCTAAGGAAAATCTCTGAACCTATGGTCTCCTTTACAACTCCAACATTGCATAGGTGGTTGTCTTGGCCCTTGACTCCCTGTGTCAATCACTCTAGTTTCCTTATGCATTTGTTGCCATTGTGGATTATTTCTAAAGAATGGTGGCTTAGCTCCCTTCTTCCTCTGATCCATCTTGAATTTGTTATTGTCTTCCCAAGCCTTTTGGAAAGTTGGTCTTTCTTTCAGTTGGTCATATAAGCATTTAGCTCTCCTTATGGTCTCTTCTAATGCCTTGGGATCATCATACTGTATTTTTTCACTGATGAACATTGGCAATCCACTTAAGTACCGTTTAATCTTGATTGTATCATCCTTAATAAAAGAGACATACTTCAATAGTTCCATAAACCTTCTCTCATATTCATCTATGGTTGTACTCCCAAGCTTGAGTTCAAAGAACTCTTTCATTTTCTTGTCATAGTATCTCTTGGTCAAGTAATTCTTCTCAAAATACTTCTTGAATCCTCTCCAAGTAACACTTTTCTCTACAATGTGTTGTACCTGCACAAGTTGATCCCACCACATGGAGGACTTTCCTTTGAGTTGATAAACAACGATTCTACCTTTAGCATGAAAAGAATAATTATGAAATTGAAAATACTTCCTCATGCCTAACAACCATGTTTCGGCATCTTCAGCCTTCTTGTGCTCACCATCAAATGTAGGAGGTTTGATTTTGTTCATTTCTCCTCACAGCTGATCCACCCCAGATATCTTATACCTTTTGGCAGGGGATAGACTTGATTTGTTGCCTGCTCTCTTATGGGAATGACTATGGGAATGATGGTGATGCCTACTAGCAATTTTTACTTCTCTCTTCTCCTCTGAAGATTTGTGACTCTCAGATCTACTTGAGTCACTCTCCTTAGCCAATTTCTTCTCTATTCTTTTCAAACCTTCCAATAGTTTCATGTTGAAGTCATCATGCTACTCTTTGGTTTTCATAAGCCTTTCATTATTAGCTTTATGGTTTTGTACATCCTTCTGCAAATTCTTAATGGTCTTAACCATATCCATATCTTCAATCCTTTCTTCTCCATGTCCATTGGAGTTCGTTCCTTCCTTGCCCAAATGGACATCCATCCCTCTGCTCTTCTCTAGATGACTGTAATTCTCCTCTACCTCTTCCATTCCTATGGACTTTGCACTGGTCTGTCCTGACCAAGTTCTTGTTAATTTTGCAAAACATGTAGCCATCGAAACTAATCAAACTAACCAATTAGCAATTCATGAAAATATGCACCATTTTGATTCAACATACACATCAACATTATCACTCATGGTTTCCTGGTCTTATCACCATTACAATTCTAGAGAAGACCTAAGTCTTGAGAATGATGACACGCAGTGCCTTCCGAGATACACTCGCGCAAGAAGGTGGTATTGTTGAAACCACTTTCGCCAAGATGCAGTATCATGTGTCTCAACATGTCAAATCCACCACTCATGGAGTGGGTGATGGCTAGTCAGATCACCCTGCTTCATTTGTTCGGTACTTCGTAGCCATGTGACATCATCTGAACACCGCCATGTAATGAACTCAAAAGATAATCATTCAAAATGGATTGGTTGAGCATGGAAACCCAATGCTCTTTGTATGTAATATTTCTACGCTTCATAAATGGAGTTCTATAATTACCACTCCCTAAGTATGAAGATATCTGCATATCCATAACCATAGTAATATTCAAGCTACTCGACTTCCTTCTCTCTGTAGAGACACATTTCAGTATCCTCAACCTAAGATACATGGACAAATCTAAGTCGAGTGAGACTAGTTATTCGAGCAACATGCTAGGCTTTTCTGCGAATAAGGAGGAAAGGGTCCTCGCTCACCTTCTAGCAACTAAGTTCCACACAGAGCCGATTATAGACTCGTGATTGGAAGTCAGGTTGAATCCCATTATAAAGGATGTAGTCATCAATAGGCTAGCTGCTAAGAAGAAAAGGAGTAAGCGACATAAGGAGGAATCTACAGTTAAAGCGGCCGAAAGTGTTGGAGAAAATCAACCAGTCTAGTTAGACTCCTCTTTAAAGGTGGAGATCACCAAGCTAAAGTAATTCTTCAAATAAGATAAGCATGTCTCAACGAATTTTGAACAGCCAATAGGGGAGGTAAAGAGTACCAGAGATGATAGGCATGCTCTTCAACGACCCTTTTTACAACAAGCTAACTGTTGTCATCACCCTTTTGTAATTAATATGATTATATAAATACATAAATGGGTTGTAGACTGTTTTATTATAATTTCTATCTGGTGATGTTATGACCCTTGTTTTCTTTTATAATAATTTTTTCTTGTAATCTTATATTTTAATTTCATCTGTCTAAATCGGAAGAAATTAAAATTCGGATTTTTTTTTTTAATTAATGCTTTAATGTGGTTATGTGTTTATTTTTCTTTTATTATTATGCAATTTAAACTCAGACTCCTCACCTTCCAAGCAACTTCATGCGCATTAACTTGTCCTATTCATTTATATTATCGGGCATAGAAATATTACAAGGTAAACGCTTCTCCGTGCACCTAAATCTACTATGCATTTCTTTTTCGTGGTACCGACTACTTACATGCACTATTCTAGTGTTGTGTGCCAATATCCACTGCGCACAGTTTTGATACTGCGCATTGATATTCCACATGCATTTTCGTCCTATGCATGCACCATGTCAAGTTTAACATAGTCCTTCGTGCTTAAATATCTGCACATACTACTGAATACACCGCCACAAAACAACTTATATTCATACTTATACGTGCAACAACAAAACTCCCCTATGTTAAGCAATACTTGCACACCCCATGTGCACCTTACTATGTGTGTTCTTACCACGTAAGGCTAATTTCAGCGCATGCATATACACATAATAATCTTCCGCACGACACCACAATTTACTGCGCACACTAGCATGCGACGGTTTCCCACACGGTGCTAAATTTACCATGCGCACCAGTACGCCAACCTTTTCCAAGGACATTTTATGACTCTAATTCTGGTCACTTCGAAGTTACTTTTTTTTGAATATTCACTTCAATTGCACCCTTATGGTCCATCCAAGCTTAGTGTTGAAATGAGGCTCTGATACCAAACTATAATGACCCCCTCGACCAACCTGAGGCTGGGGTACACCACTCCAGAGAAACCACTCATGCTCTGACGCCAGTCGCTAACATTCCCAACCATCAGGCTTGGACATGCTACTCTAGGGAACATCTTTCGTTCCCATACTGCAGAACATACAATAGCATACCCAGTAGTCAACTAAGCAATGCCACCTAAATTTACCCTTTAGTCCACATGCAACTAAAGCATATACATACATCACGCTCGTAGAATCTTTACATCTAACATAAACAAACAATTACTTTCTGTAAAATGAATTTTATGTTACAAATAATAGTAATTACCGATATGCATCATTTACAGGAAATTACCCATAAGCACACAATTAGTCATAGTCATATATATGATAAAATCGTAACATGGGCATGTAAATAGAAAAACAATGTATCCATATATCATACAATTGATACTTATCTTTAAAAAGATTGTCACCAACTTTTTACAGATCGTCCACAAACCACCCAACCATAGATTACATTGTTCATCACTCTCAACAGTGAATCATCCCCGAGCTGGGATTGAACTCCACCCAGGGTAAAGGGATTCCTATCCAGTCTAAGGCTCATGGACAATAGGAAAGAATATGTCTTAGGTTATCACTCAACTAACAACCTACAACCTCTCATTCCCCACATGCCTGTCCCACTCAAGGAAGTGTGTCCCTTCTCTGCTCAACAGTCCCTCGGCTGCCCCACTTCCCTTCCAGGGCTTTAGCAACAAGCCGGAATGGAAGTCTCAGAGTGTTGTAGCTGTGATTTAGCACCTGCAGAAATCAATCCCCAACAATTCTCTCACCCAGAGAACTGCTCATAGGCCTGCCAACTCTCTTCTTCAATATCGCTCCAAGATAACCAGGTACACCAACCAAAAGGGACAGGGAAATAGGTTTCGGAAAGGTGGAATGGTTGTGTCAAGGATAACAGAATGTATGAGTTAAATGGTCATCAAGTCATTGATTGGATAACTGAGTGTGTTTTTTGGAATCACTGTGAACTCTTTGTCCAAACAATGGTCAGTCTGTTGGTTCCCCCTCCCTTCTGTTCGTAAGGTCCCCCCTGAGAGAGAGACCCCTGAGCTGAGTTTCCCCATGATATGAATGCATGTCCCCAACTTGACAGTTGTCATATCGAAAGTTATTTTTGTCGACTTGACCCCAACTTTAGAACTTAGGATAAAATTATCCATACTTTATGTTTTGGGAAATATTAATATAATATTCCCTTGTCTTTTGTCCCTCCCTTTCCCTAACTGGTGAAGTTCAGTCCCCCATCTCTTTTATCGTGGTTGGTCTACACATAGTGATGTATTTTATATTAATCATGAGTCATGTACAAAGTAGGCACTCTAGCCTTTAACATCTAGGCACGCTGGTCTAATTCCAAGACATAAGCATTCCATCTTATAATACTGGCTGACCAACCTATAATGCATATTATATACACAAAGGTTCATTGACCTTAATATTGTGTGCACTTAGTTACTACGCATTGTATCCTCTGTCTCTAAGGTTGCGTGCACCTTAGTTACTGCACGCGGTATTCATAAATGTGCACATTACATCCCTTTACTGCACAGTATATGCGCGCACCATGCCATGAAAGGTGTATTACAAAAATGATGTCTAAACAACTCACTAGCTTAAATATACTTGGATTGTATTTACATTTGGGTTTGGCTGAGGAATATTACATTCCTTATCTGATCATATCTGCACTTGGATTTGCTTCATGACTATTAATTTCTCATGTCTTGACTAATCTAATTTCAACCCGACTTGCATAATACCCTTTCCACCATGCCATATTGATGCACCTATGCCTCAACCAACACTCCTTACTTATGTGCACCTTCATTTATTTACCCTTGAAGTGATTCCCTCCATACCATACTTCCATTACACACTCTGATAACCATAAGGGAAGAATTACTCTATAATTGCATAGCTAATCCTTGGATATGATGTACTATTTATCCATATATGAATTAAGATTTTTTTTTTTTTGATTACTATCATTATGATAGTCAATTCCTTTTATAATAGATCTTACTTCAATGTATTGCTTAATCTGTACATTGGTATCTTTGGGAGCAAATGTAATTTTACTAATTCATTCACAAGATGGTCTATTACTTTTCCCAGATTCTATTGAGTATTCTACTAACATGATTGGACTTCATGTAGTGGCTTCCCAAGACTTTATGGCTGCACCCATATTCATACCTTAACATTTTGTAGTCTTGGCTTTTGATCATCTTATGAAATATTTTTCCGCGCTCTTTCCCTGAGTACCTATGTTTATATTTAAGTAAATTTCAACCTTCTCACCTCTTAAGAACTAAAATTTTTTAACTCTACAAAAATGTGCAGCCAACAAAATTTGTTGTGATAAATAATTTAACAAATTTATGAAATCATGTACATTTTTTTTCCAATAATGCATCATAATTTCTTCTTCTAATATCTTGCAAAAATTAACTACCAAAATCAATTTTCTGGTTTGATAATTAGGCTCCTATCTCCAAGACCTTCCTAATGACTTCTCCCTTGTTCAATTATGAGTCTCGAGCAAATAGTTATGGTTATTTGAAAATTGTCCATTAAATTTGTCCTGTTCACACTTCAACTTGGTGCAAATCTGCGAGGTAATTATTCATTTTTTCACCTACTCCAATAGAGTTTTGGTATGATTTAAATTGGGCTTCTTTCATATACATATTTTGGATAGTGTTTCCAAATTTCACCTCTTTCTCGGTTTTGGGCTGCTAGTTACAGCATGTTGAAGTTATAGGCCAATTAGCGTTTTTGGTTTGGAGTGATACATGTACCTTTTGTGTTGTCTTAAACATTTTTAACATGCTCAAAATTTTAATTCAGCTTCAAGACTGTCTTCTATAGTCCAATATATTTCCATAGACTACTCATGTGCCTCAATATGAATCTGGAGCAGAAAGTTATGGCTCTTCAAATTTAGTTGGTCTTAAAATTTACCCTCCACTATTTGTCCTATAACTTCATCATAAAACTTCATTTGACGAATGGTTTACACCATTAGAGATATCTCTCTAGGATCTTTCATTTGAGCTGCAAAGATAGAGTGTAGCTTCGTACACTCTGTTCCCAGGGTTTTTGAGTAGCTAAAAACGTTGTTAGGACCTCAAAAACGTGTTGCAAAAAGATGACATTTAAACAGTATAAAATGTCGTGCAAATTTACTGGTTTTTTTATTGTTGTATACCATCCAAACGACTTCGTAGGCACAAATTTGAAAATGTACACCCATGTTTAGCATGCAAAATAATACCATTAGGTAACACATGCTTCGCGGGCATATAACCAATGTGGATCACTTCTCTGTCGCGCCAATATCTAGTGCACAATACTTTTATGTCGCACGCCAATATCTACTGCGCACAATTTTGGTTCATACACTAATACTTGTTGCACACAATTTTAGAGTCATTTTCTCATATTATGCGTGAATTGCACTCTACAAGTTGCACCATGCCAAAGTTCATTACGCTCCCACTGTGCACCAGTACTATGCGCACACCATTAATTAAATTGTTACACGACAGGAATATACACACATTGCGCACACACCAACAAAATTCCTTTGCACTCTGCCAATGTTGTACACACCACGCACACCAATATTTTGCATTCACACACCGTGCACACCAAATTTAATTGTGCATTGTCGCACACCATTATTTTTTGTGCATTACCACTCTTCACCGCCCAACAAAAAATTTTGTTGTGCACACTCGCGCACCAATATTTTTTGCGCATTACCACTTTTCACCACGCAATGCCAAATTTTAGTGCACACACCCGCGCACCAATATTTTTTGTGCATTACCACTCTTCACCACGCAACACCAAATTTAATTATGCACACTCGTGCACCGATATTTTTATGTGCATCCCAAATTGTACTCTGCAACACAAACTTTTAGTGTGTGTGACTACACACCCTTATTTTCCACACTTCACAATATTTTTACTATGCATCACGCATTTTAGTGCACACACCTACGGACCTTCATTTTTCTGCTCATCAATTCTTCCTGAATTTCACTTCATAAATTTGGGACTTTTTCCAAAATTTTCCCAATTTTCACCATGGGCATTCTGCAACTATGAAATTTGTTCAATTTCACTCTGATAACACCAATTCAACGTATGAAACAAAAAATCATTGTTGGTTGACATTTCTGGAACAATTTTTTTCTAAACTCAATTAAAAAATTGGGAATTTTAATCAACTAATCTCTCTCCAACTATCATGGCTTCTCGATAACTTAAAATTCGACCAATTCCAGGTCTGAATTTGACCAAATCTAAGTAATTCTCTTACCCCAAGATAATTTCTCACGGGCCTGACAACTCGCCTCTTCAGTCTAACTCCCAAACTAACCAGGTACAGATACAGGTACAGGTACGGGTATAGATACAAATACAGATATAGATACATGAAGGTACGAAGGACAATTGAATCAGTGAGTGAATGATGATGGAATGAATGAATGAATGGGTAAATGAAATAAGTCCAAACTATATTTATGCATGTTCCCAACTTGACACTTTTCATGTTGAGATCTAATTTGGTCCACTTGTCCCCATCCTTAGAACATAGGATATAATAATTATCCATACTTTATACTTTAAGGAATATTAATATAATATTCCTTTTTGGCTTAAGCTCCATCGCTTAGGCCCTTATCCTTAACTTTTATCCCCCTCTTTCCCTAACTAGTGGAGTTTAGTCCCCCATACTCTTTTATCATGGTCGGTCTACACACAACGATGTATTATATTAATGATAAGACATATACAAAATAGGCTCACTGGCCTTTAGCATCTAGTCTCTCCAGCCTAATTCAACACATAAGCCTCCTAGCTTATAATAATTGGCTCACTAGCCTATAAAACACAACATATACACAAAGGTTCTTTGGACTCAAAATCACACTCACTTAAGTTTGTTGCGCGCGGTATCCCGGAATGTGCACCCTTCATCATTTTAGTGCATAGTACATCTGCTCACTATACCATGGAAGGTGCATGCAAAATGATATAAAACAACTCACCAACTTAAGTACATTTGCATTTACAATTTTGGGTTCATCCTAGGGGTATTAAAATCCCCTCCCCTTATTTATGCATTATCCTCAGTGCATTATATACCATGTACCATTCAAATTCTTTAAAAATGTCCAAGATTTAGCTATTGGAAGTTTTTTATCCATCTGGTGCTCTACTTTCCAACACCAATTCTAGTATTCATAGTACATCTGGAAGTCAATTGCTCTATTCCATAGAGCTTCTTCCAGGAATAATTCATCCAGTTGTTCCATTTGACACACCCTCCTTATGGCAACTACCATGCCATAAGAATCATTGGGTTTCATCCTTCTTGTTTCACTCACCCTTCCAGGGTTAGGCATCCCTTCACTACTACGCAGTCCTTCAACTATCCATCTTACCAAGGCTTTCACACACAAGGAGAGTGTTAACCCATTACCAGAATCCCACCAACGTTCTACAATTATAGGGATTCAATGTCCTCAACAGTAATTGTTCTTTCCCATCATTCCAACTTTAATCAATATTATCTCATCTACATCAAACACATGCAATTATCATGAGAGAACATTATAAAAATTCCATTTTAGAAATCAAATTAATTTCATAAGGAGTTTGACTCTTCCCAAAATATGAAATTTTGTTTCATAATTTTTCATCATTGTTTCAATAATAGGATGTAGTCTTCCTTCTGGCTTTCAACAAGCACCATGTTGAATACCATTTTTCCTGCAATGATTCTATCTTGCATACAACCAACATGTTGTTAGTATTTCATGTACATCATATTTTAATTGCAATATGTACAAAATCCTTATGCATTGATCTTAGAATTTCCTACACCTAGCAATCCAATCACAATTACCAAACAATTTATTATATAGAGTGACTCATCATTCTATGCATATTCATGCTCGCAATTAATAATAGTAAGTTCATTATTTCAATTTTATGAACAAAAAAATGTTGTAGTCACTATTCCTGTGACTACCTGACTTGCAAATTTCATGTTGCAATGTTTAACAGTTCCTAAAATGTTATCATCTCCATGAGTTACCAACATGTTGTTAGTATTTCATGTACATCATATTTTAATTGCAATATGTACAAAAACCTTATGCATTGATCTTAGAATTTCCTACACCTAGCAATCCAATCACAATTACCAAACAATTTATTATATAGAGTGACTCATCAT
>ML796815.1:569137-588716 GCA_009831015.1 Picea engelmannii
CCTTATGCATTGATCTTAGAATTTCCTACACCTAGCAATCCAATCACAATTACCAAACAATTTATTATATAGAGTGACTCATCATTCTATGCATATTCATGCTCGCAATTAATAATAGTAAGTTCATTATTTCAATTTTATGAACAAAAAAATGTTGTAGTCACTATTCCTGTGACTACCTGACTTGCAAATTTCATGTTGCAATGTTTAACAGTTCCTAAAATGTTATCATCTCCATGAGTTAGCAACATTTGTGTTGTTATTATAATTATTTCCATTCAAAGAATATATACATGCACTCAAAAAATGCATTTAAGTACACAATTATATCATGTATGAGTGCAACTCTCAATGCATATCTATTCAATGCACCTTTGCATTGATTTTCATAATGATCTTATGTAAGTCATGTATCTCACCATTCATAAATTGGAAATCTGGCCAATGTCTTGACACATTCTCCACAAACTTCCCATTGTCTTCTCAACTACTTCTATGTCTTCCTTTTCGACCCAAACACTACACCAAGAATACAATTTTGTGGTGTGCATTAGTGTTAGAAAAAAGGTTGCATTCCAAGTTTTACTATAAGGAAGGAATATCATTGGGTCATTGTGTGGTACGTAACCTTTCTATATCCATACCTTTCCATATCCAACCTTGTCTTGGTCTCATACATGACTAGCTTTTTGGAAATCATTCCTATAACAAGTTCTTATCTTTTATTTATTTGGTTATTACCTCATAACCAAATTAACATGACATGATATTATGTCAGTGTATGCATACAAAAGCTAAAAACTTTGATAACTATAACATGCCTCTATCATTTACCACACCTAGTGGAAACTTATTCATGTTAATGCACTTAAACAATACCATATTGTGTATTATAAAAAAAACAATTTGGGGAAATTCTTAACTGAATTTCCCTTTGGAAATTATGCAACATAATTTCAAAAGAGAAATACTTACCTGCATGGCTTCCATTAAATCAATTTAATGCTACCTGATTAGTTTATGATAGCATAAGATCTCATGCCTCTTTATCAATCTTATAATCAACATTCCAACTTTTTGTTGCTTCCTTCCATATGCAACAACATTATCAACAACACTTGCATATATGAAAGAATTCTCTCTTTATAGTTGTCCCAACAAACCATAACATAATTGATGCTACAGTAATTGAAACAACTTCTTTCTCCCTGTATCACTTTTCCTTATTTATCCCAGAAGTCTTCAATTCTTCCAAATTCTTGAACCTTCATGTGCTCTTCATTGTAACCACTGTGCATGATTATTTATGACCTGAGCACTTTCTAGCCGAATCACTCTTGGTTTCCTTTGCATTCCCATCCAAATACTAAATTATTATTAACCTTCAACTTTTATTTATTTCCTGGATCCATCTATCCCGACTCACACCTGGATGAATTATAATTCCAATCATGTTGTCTTATAGGATTTGGATTTTCAACATCCATTTACTTTTCAAACTAAACCACTTCTTCTCTTTCCTTACCGAATACTTTAGTATTTGATTATTTTTGCACTCTTCTCTTCTCCTTTCCAACTAGCCTCAAACTTGGCTTGCATAGCCAATCTCTAGCATACTGTAAGGATGCACATATGCCTACTTCTCTGTCTGCATAGAATTAATTAAAAATACTTAATACTTCTTTCAATTTACCATCATAATTTTAAGTTATACTTCCACCCCCTAGAAATGTCACTCATGGCTCTATGCCACTTGATCCATTATTATTAACCTTCAACTTTTATTTATTTCCTGGATCCATCTATCCCAACTCACACCTGGATGAATTATAATTCCAATCATGTTGTCTTATAGGATTTGGATTTTCAACATCCATTTACTTTTCAAACTAAACCACTTCTTCTCTTTCCTTACCGAATACTTTAGTATTTGATTATTTTTTTACTCTTCTCTTCTCCTTTCCAACTAACCTCAAACTTGGCTTGCATAGCCAATCTCTAGCATACTGTAAGGATGCACATATGCCTACTTCTTTGGCTCATAGAATTAATTAAAAATACTTAATACTTCCTTCAATTTACCATCATAATTTTAAGTTATACTTCCACACCCTAGAAATGTCACTCATGGCTCTATGCCACTTGATATGGATTATTCTCAGGCACCATCTCTTTTTCATTCAAAACCATGCATATAACCATTTTCTTCTTCATGGTGCCTTACTAACTCTCTACAGATATTCATTTCACTTTTAAGTATTTTTTGGCTTTGACATCTCCATGCTATTGTGGAAATATCTTCAATTCCTTCAGAATGCATCAACAATCCTCTATTATTATTTCTTTCCATCATGGAGTGTCGTCCTTCATTCCCATTAGCTTGATATCTACATCATTGTTTGTTCTTCCATTATCCTAGGATGTTCATGGACTTGCAACTACATATTATGTTGATATTAATTTTCATCATTCCGCTATTATTTGGATCCCTCCGATACAACTCCTGCATGACCCAATTATATTTCCAGTCATGTTTTCTGAGTAACCTTGGATAGTTAACATGAACTAACTTCTTGAGGTATTTGATTTATCCCTTCCTTATCTGATCATATCAGAATTTGAATTTTCTTGATGACTATTACTTTCTCATGTATTGACCAATATGGCTTCAACCCGACTTACATAATCCCCTTTCCATCATGCCATATTGATGCACCTATGCCTGAAATGGCACTCCTTACTTATGTGCACCTTCATTTCTTTACCATTGAATTGATACCCTACATACCATGCTTCCAATGCGCACTCTGATAACCATAAAGGAAGAATTACTCTATAATTTCATAGCTAACCCCTTGATATGATGCACTCTTTATCCATATATGCATTAATCATCTTTCTTTATCTGATTACTATCATTATGATAGCCAATTCCTTTTATAATAGATCTAACTCCAATGTATTGCTTAATCTGTATACTGGTTTTTTTGGGAGTGAATGTACTTTCACTAATTCATTCACTATGTGATCTATTCCTTTGTCCAGATTCCATTGAGTACTTGACTAACATGATTGGACTTTATGTAGTGGCTTCCCAAGACTTTATGGCTGCACCCAGATTCATACCTTAACATTTTGTAGTCTTGGCTTTTTATCATCTTATGAAATATTTTTTCATAGAAATATTTCCCTGAGTACTTATGCTTATATTTAACTAAATTTCATCCTTCTCACCTCTTAACAATTAAAAGTTTTTAACTCTTCAAAAATGTGCATCCAACAAAATTTGTTATGCTAAATAATTTAACAAATTTTATGAAATTATGTACAATTCTATTCCAATAATTCATCATAATTACTTCTTCTGATCTCTTGTGAAAATTAACTTACCAAATCAATTTTATGGGTGGATAATTATAATATTCTATCCAATACCTTTCTAATGACTTCTCCCTTTCTCAATTTTGAGTCTCGAGCAGAAAGTTATGGCCATTTTTAAATTGTCCATTAAATTTCTCTTGTTCACACTTCAACTTGGTGCAAATCTGCATTGTAATTATGCATTTTTGCACCTACTCCATTGGAGTTTTGGTATGATTTAAATTGGGTTTTCTTCATATACATATTTTAGACAATCTATCCAAATTTCACCTCTTTATGGGTTTTGAGCTAGTAGTTACAACATGTTGAAGTTCTAGGACAATTAGTGTTTTTGGTATGAAATGCTACATGTACCTTCTCTGTTGTCTTAAACATTTTTAACATGACTAGAATTTTAATGCACCTTCAGGAATTTCTTCTATGGTCCAATATATTTCCATAGACTTCTCATGTGCCTCAAACTGAATCCGGAGCAGAAAGTTATGGCTCTTTAAATTTAGTTGGTCTTGAAATTTACCCTCCATTGTTTGTCCTATAACTTCCTTATAAAAGCTTCATTTGACGAAGGGTTTACACCATTAGAAATCTCTCTCCAAGCTATTTTATTTGATTTGCAAAGATAAATTATACCCTCATACACTTTGTTATCGGGGTTTTTGAGTTGCTAAAAATGTAGTTTAGGACCTCAAAAACGTGCTGCAAAAAGATGACCTTTAAACAGTATAAAATGTCATGAACATTTACTAGTTTTCTACTGTTGTATACCATGCAAACAACTTTGCATGCACACATTTGAAAATGTGCACCCATGTTTTTCATGCACAACAATACCATAAAGTAACACATGCTCCACGCACATATAACCAATGTTGATCACTTCTCTATCGGGCCAATATCTGGTGCACACTACTTTTATGTCACACACCAATATCTACTGCGCACAATTTTGGTTCATACACTAACATCTGTTGCACATAATTGTTTTGCCGTATGCTAATATTCCACTTGCATTGCACTCTACACGTTGCACCATGCCAAAGTTTATTACACTCCCACTGCACACCAATACTTCGCACGCACTAGTACTTCATGCGCACCATTAATTAAACCGTTGCGCGACAGGAATATACCCACATTGCATGTGCACCAACAAAATTCCTCTGTGCTCTACCAATACTGCACACACCACGCACGCCAATATTATGCATGCACACGCCAAATTTAAGTGCACACACCCGCGCACCGTTATTTTCCATGCATTACCATTCTGCACCGCGCAATGCCAAATTTTAGTGTGCACACTTGTGCACCAATATTTTTTGTGCATTACCACTCTGCACAGTGCAGGGCCGAATTTTAGTGTGTACACCCATGCACCAATAACTTTTTCACTATACCACTCTGCACTTGACAACGCCAAATTTTAGTGCGCACACCCGTCCACCAATATTTTTCATGCATTATGACTCTCCACCACACAACGCCAAATTTAAGTGCACACACTCGTGCACTGATATTTTACCACGCATCCCAACATGTACTCTACAACACCAAATTTTTGTGCAGGAAACCATGCACCCTTATTTTCCACACTTCACAAGATTTTTACTATGCATCACACATTTTAGTGCACACACTTATGCACCTTCATTTTTCTGGGCATCAATTCTTCGTGAATTCCGCTACAGACATTTGGGGATTTTTCCAAAATTTTCCCAATTTTCACCATGGACATTCTTCAACTATGAAATTTGTTCAATTTCACTCAAATAACACCAGTTCAACCTATTCAACAACAAATCACTGTTGGTTGACATTTCTGGAATGAAGTTTTCCCAAACTCAATTCACAAATTGGGAATTTTAATCAACTAATCTCGCTCCAACTATCATGGCTTCCCGATAACTTCAAATTCAAACAATTCTAGGTTTGAATTTTCTATAATAGATATTAAATTAAGAATATCTCATCACTTGGCCAAATTTCTCAATTTTCCCATGAATTTAACAATAGAAATTGGGGATTTTTTCCCAATTCCACATAATTGCTTCTAATTTTTACCATGGACACTCTGTAACTTGAAATCTGCCCAGTTCAAAATTAATTCACTATAAAATTTCACTTCAATTCAACTCGCTCGGCCCATCCAGGCTCGGTGTTGAAAATTGGAGCTCTGATACCATACTGTAGCATCCCCAACATCCAATTGGGCTATGCCAAATACAAAAATTTGAATTTTATACAAAATTAAAACATATACACACAGAAACTCTTGCGAAACTTATATATGAAACTTAAAATAGACACATACATTCTGCAAATGAACAGATTCATACAGAATAATAATAAAAGTACACATGAAGCAAACGCAGGAAAAATCCATAAAAATAAATGCATAAATAATAATGCAACATGTAATTTAACACACAATTGACACTTATAATGGTAAAAATATCACCAACTATCTGAGCATAGCATAGAGAGGGATGAAGAAAAGGAATGAGGAATGGATGGGGTGAGGATGCCGAGAGAAGAAGAGTGTGTGGAAAATGAATATATCGGAGTATTATGCAGAGGTAAGAGATTTAGACTGAATAAGAAGAGGATTGTGGTTGAGAGGGAGGGGAAACATAGTGATATCAAGGAAAGAGACACCGGTGCAATATTCTATATCAAAGGGATTCTGTGCACATAAGAAAATATCTGTCAGCTCAGTCTAATAGAAGAGGATCACGCTCAGATTGAACTCTACATCGAACCCACGACCTCATGTGTGTGACCAAGAAATGAGGTAATATCAAAAGTTTTGTCAATTGTAGTTGGTGAAGGAAGTAAAGATAGTAGTAGAAGTAATAAAAGTAGTGGAAGTAGTACGTCAAGTCATAATCAATTATTGTTATCGAGAAAGAATATTGTGTAGAACACGATGGTCGGGGTAGATCCCACCTTAAGGATTCCTCTATTTAAAGGGGTTGATTCAGAAGACCCAGAACAACATTTGTTCATTTGTGACATAATATGGACTGTGAAGAACGTCCATGATGATAATGTGAATATTGGGCAATTGGAAAAAACCTTCATAGATCTTTCACTATTATGGTATATTAAATATCAAAATACTACACGTGCAGGCCAGATGAGAACATTGGTAGAGGTAAGACAAGCTTTGCTAAAATAATTATATAAGCCTAAATCTCAGTCCCAGTGCATTATAGAGCTGAAGGAGATAAAAAATATTGTAAATGAATCAGTGTGGGACTATGATCAAAGGTTCAATATACTAAAGGATCAGTTGACATTCCAGATTTTGGATGAACATTGCAGAGAGTGATTTATTGCAGGATTGTTCCAGCATATCCACTTCCCTTTGATGCATTAGAAGATTGCATCATAGTTATAATCTCTAGAAATTTCTATGATATTGGAAGCATCATGTGCAAGAGAGAATAATGTGGGGTTAGCTCAAATTCAGTCACAATTGGCCACAGTGACTATTCAGTTACAGGAAATTATGAAAGGAAAAGAAAAGCGAGAGGGAGTATAGTGTATTTCCTATAGAACAAAGGGTCACCATAAAGATGAATGTACATATTTTCAGTAGTATTTGAATATAGGAGATTTGAATACATTAATGTTATGGTGTGAAATTTGCAAGACGGTTGGTCACCATCCCCATAACTTTCTATTGATGCAAAAATAACAGAGTACCGCGAGGAATTTATTTTGTAAATTTTTCAAGTCAGTAGGACATGAAGAGAAGGATTGTTGTGCATTTGATTTGATGAGAGAGCGCATTGCATACACAGATTGAATAAAAGGAGAAGAATCAAAAGGAGGAGCTCTGCAATATAATAATACCATAAGAGGTTATAATCAAGGGAGATGAGGAGTTTTCAGAGGTCACAGAAGAGGAGGATTTGGTAGAGGAAGAGGTCCAATCATATGTTATAATTGTAATCAACTAGGACATATAGTGGGATACTATCTGAATCTCTGCACGACATGCATGTATTGTAGAGCACTAGACCAGGCGACAAAGGATTTCCCATAGTTGATCGTGAAATGGAAAGAAAAGAGAAATGAAAATGTATAGATGATCACAACATAAGCATGTGATGAACAACTAGATATAGCAGTAGTAATGTAGGGAGGGAAAAGAACTGAAGCATATGTGAAAGATCAAGGGAATATAATCCACCAATGGGTAATGAAAGAAACAAAGCCACTGTCATTGTTTGATCCTAGAAAAAAGAAAGAGACCTACCAGGAACCAAGAAAAGAATTAATTGTAGAATACTAGATAGCATCAACTTTGACTATGCCACCCTTTCATGATAGACCGTTGGTGTTTGATATGCCTCTAGTAAATGACCCTTTAGAAAGGCAGGTTGAAAAAGTAAGTACTTTGAAATATTTATTAAGAATTTTTTTAGAATTGATGAAGGATGAATTTTATTTAAGCATGTTTTGTGGAATGATTGAAAAATAGATACATGTCAAACAGAGAGAAGCTAACCAGGTGCATCGAAAGAAGAGAAAAATCAGGAGTTTTGACTCAATGCAAAAGTGGGGAAATACGACATGGATAATATCATTCTAGATCTAGAATATGATGTGAATGTTATCCCAAGGAGGACTTGGGATATGATGGGCTAGCCGAAGCTGATTTGGTCTCCTATCTAGTTGATATTAGTGAACCAACTTAATATTGTTCCAGTTGGAAGATTGACAGGGAAAAGTGTCAATATTGATGGATTGCACAGTGTAGCAGACTTTGAATTGATTGAAATAATTGACGATATTACACCTTATCCATCACTATTAGGAATTCATTGGGAATTTTATAATCATACTATCATTGATATAAATAAAATACATATGATATTTGAGGTAGAATACTTAAAGGTTACTACACCATTAGACCCGACTGAATGAAGGAGATATGTAGATTCAACAAAGAGAAAATAACTTGACACTCTTTATAATATAACTACATGGATGTAAGATTATGTGAATCCTAAAGTTGAAGGTGTACTTAGTTGGAGAAGTATTAGTTTGTGTGCGTCAGACTTAGAATAAGCTCTAGATAATTGGAAACAAATACTTCATGAAGTATCGACAAGAAAATGTACTTGGATTACCCATGCATTGCGATGGATTGAAACTGAAATAGTTGAACCTCCAAGGTATGATGGAATGAATAATGAATTTTTTTTTATAATATAGGTTGAGTTGAAAATATAAAATCAATAGAGACTACTATATTTGTATGTTGAGCTAAAAACAACCCATGCAATATGGTGGATTTCTCACAAAGATAGGATGAGAGATTGGCAATAGTGCAAAATGTTATTGAAAGTCATATTTGGAACAGAGAATTAAAGTATCATGTCGAAGTATAATGGATTAATTTTCCTAGAAGACCATATCATGAAGTGCATTGTGATGTGGAGATAAGTACCTCAACAATAATGGATGCATTTATTTGTGCATACTCTAGACACCACCTTGAAGACTTGGTACATATAACTTGAAGTGTGAAAAGGCACGGGAGATTGGGAAGAGTTGACTCGAAACTTCAAGGTAACATTCAATTTTTAAAATAATAATAACTTGATTAACTCAATCATGTAGGTTCTTGAGAACAATATTTTTGTGATCAAAGGATCAATGTATAGTACACCTAGAGTTACTGTGAAAGTTGAAGAGGTCTTGTGATGTTATAATGTTGTTGAAGAATCTCAGGAGGATGACGACCCAAGGAATTTGTATATACCAAAAAATGAAGGGGAATGTGTAGTAGAATGACTAGAGCTTGAGTCAACTATATATGCAAAGCCTCTAAGAACATGAAAAGTGAACATTGGTACAAAAGAGAAGCCTAATTTTTCCAACATAGGAGACTACTGGAATGATGAGATAGTCGAAAATATTGTCGACTTGTTACATGAGTATCAGGATATGTTTCCAACTGCATTCTCAGAGATGAAAGAGATTGTTGGAGAGTTAGGAGAGATGAATATCTCGTTGAAACCAGATGCCAAAACTATGAAGCAAATACCATACAGAATGAACCTCTGGTATAAGCAAAAGGTAAAAGAATAAATAGACAAGATGTTGGAAGATGGCATTATAGAACCTATTGAAGTGTTGGAATGGATCATTCCAATGGTAGTCCAAGAAAATAAGACAGGAGGAATCAGGATATGTGTAGATCTAAGAAAGTTGAATGATGCTTGTTTACATGACCCATTTCCTACACCATTTACAAATGAAGTACTAGAAAATGTAGGGGCCCAAGAGGATTACTATTTCACAGATGGCATTCTGCGATAATGTGTGTTAGAGAATGAAAGGAATTTGATCTTGTCAAAGGTGCATGGAGTTGTAGGAGCTCATTATGTGGGAAAATAAATAGCTCAGAATATTTTGCACACAAGATTATGGTGGCCTACCCTTCATAAAGATGCCAAGGGATTTTGTCAGAGTTGTGATGTTTATCAAAGGCTTGGGAATCCTTCCAAGAGAGATGAGATTCCCTTAGTACCACAAGTGACACTACAATATTTTGATAAACAGACAGTGCACTTTGTTGGGTTGATTAATCTACAAACTAGGAGGTCAAGATCTAGGTACATCATTACTGCGACAGACTACATAACCAAATGGGCCAAGGAAGAACCAATCAGAGACTACATCATGGAGAAAACTACATGATTTGTTTTTGAAAATGTGGTGACAAGGTTTGTATTCCCAAGAGTAATTATGAGAGATCAAGGAAATCACTTTCTGAATAGGACAATTGCAGCATTTACAAAAGAGTTTCAAATCCATCATCGGAAAAGGACCTCATACCATCTCTAGGTGAATGGTACAGTAAAAGAATTGAATAAGATCCTAGAGAATGCATTGATGAAGGTTTGTAATGTAAGAAGAGACGATTGTGACTTGAAGATTCTAGAAGTGTTATGGGCATATAAGACTACAAGAAAAAAGTTGAAAGGACAAACTCCATTTAGATTGACATATGGTCAAGAAGTTGTGATGCCTATAGAGTTTCTTGTATTGATTTTGTGCATTGTTGCGATGGTGGATCTTACAAATTCTGGCACAATGGATAATATATTTTCAGAACTAGTAGAACTCAAAGATGGCCTATTTGTCGTAGTTTTTCATCAGCATGTGCATAAAGCACACGAGATATATTGGCATGACAAACATATTAAGCAAAAGTAGTTTCATACAGGAGAATTAGTGTTACTTTATGAAAACAAGTTTTTGCAGAACCGAGGGAAGTTCCAAATAAATTGGTTAGGGCCATACGTGATTAGGTTGGTGACAGATACAGGTGTTGTTTAGTTGGAGAAGCTGAATGGAGAAGCTATAGAAGGACTAGTTGATGGTAGTTGGTTAAATATATATAGAGACAGTTGGGCCTCCACACACTAGTCCCATCACGCAATATGTAGTACTTTTACCATATTTTATTATAGATAGAAAAAAAGAAAAATAGGAAAAAGAAAAAAGAGGAAAAGAAATAGTTGGAAGTATGAATCAGACGAGAAAGAGGAAGGAAACATGCATAGAAAGGAGAAAGAAAGTATGAAGAAAGAAGGCATGGTGATGATGTAGCCTTCTTCAAACCATTGGTCAGAACTCCACATACACAGGATCTTTCTTCTTCAACTGGCCTGAAGAGCTCTCAACAATTGGCTCTCCTATTTCCCTTTTGGGAAATCTGCACCCACAAAAAAACCTCAAGGAATCTCCCTTCGCGCATCGAGAGATCGGACTTTGCGATTTTGCGAACCATGTGGTCAAGCGTCTTGTTTCTTAATCTCCGAAACCCGAAAACAATCAACACTTGACCCTTTCTCTCTCTATTTCAGATTTCTCCTTATCGTGATTTCGAGAGTTGTGATATCAAGCAACTCATCCCCTCGATTCCCGAAACCCGAATTACCAAAACTCCGATGCGCTCGCAATATTTGACTTTTCTACAACCCTTCATTCCATCGGGACTTCGGACTTCACGATTTCGCAAATCCTGATGCAATATTTCAGGACTTCACCCCACAAAACCCCGAAATGGTCAACGAAATTTGACTTCCATGTCGATAGTGCGCCACCTGTCCACTTTGTTGATTCTATGGCCCACACAATCCTCTCGTCCCTTCGGGACTTCACGTTTCATGATTTCGTGAGTCCTGTTGCAGAGATTACGGGACTTCAATCTACGAAACCCTGAAATAGAAACCCACTTGTAAATCCAACGACCCCTGTTGGCTTGAATCTACGGTTTTGCCTCTCTTGATCTTAAACCTCTCGAAAGAACTCATCGTAACTCCCCTGCTCCTCCATGAGATCTGACGGCTCACGGGACTTCGCAAATTCTCCACAGAGAATTTTGACCATTCGTTCTTTCCTTCTCAAGGACGTCTGCAACTTTTTACCAAGTGGTTTTCCCACAGTACTCAACTGCCTGCGACACAAACTTGCAACGCCTTCTCACTGTTCTAATGCACAAACTTCATGTTCTTCCTTCGACGACTATGGAGACTCTATCCCTTGGAAACTTTCTCCAAATCTCAGTCTTGAAAAAAAAAAAAAAACCTACACGCACACCTTGTAACAGACCTTCAAACACTTCCAAGTGTTGAACATCCTTCGACTCTGCGCACCCCTGCAGCAACAGTCTCTCAATGCTTCACTCAGGTTCACAACTCTGAGACTTTACTCGGCCTGCGCACTCCTTGCACGGCTCCTGTACCTAGTTGCACTTCTGTGGGAATGAGCACAAAAGCTATCTTATCTGAGCTTTCAGATACAAACCTCTGAACCCTTTTTCAACGCACTCCTTGCGGACAATTCAACTGCACTCCTTGTAGGAACTCTTTCTCAGATAGAGAAACAATTGAAAATCATTTCCCTTACTCCCTCTCTCTCTCGGATTTCAAAAATTCAACAAGAAATCATTCATACATAGCATAAAAGCAATTGCATGACAGAAAGAGTAAAACCATGAACATACCATTTAGCATACCCATACAAGAAACAAATACAACACTATGAATCTGAATTAAGACTTCTTCTGTTAATTCAAATCTTTGTACATGGGTGTTTTTCAAATGCAAGTTCTCTTCTCTATCTCTGTATGCTCTTCTCTTCTCGGAAATGTTCTTCACTACTATGCTCTATGCTCTCAATTTGCATCATCCTCTTACAATACACAATGAGGGTGTCTATATCTCGTTTCCCTCTTTCGCTCTAAAATTGTCTAATCTAGAATTAAATTCTATCTACTTGCATTAACTATCATAAATGCCTCCTACCTACTAAGGACGAGAGTGGATCACTCAAGGTCCATTTACATTTTACAAGTGTTCCTCCACTTGATGACTTCATTAATGTTTCAAGACATTTTCAAAATTTGCGTTGGGCGCTTTTCCAGCTATCTTTTGTCTCTGCGTTGTCTCGCTTAAGATGCTCCTGCATCATACTCCCTTGCTTGAAAATTTTCATGGGCTCCTGTCCATGAGCTCATGTACGGTCTGTCCATGCCTCTGGATCTCTGCTTCGTTCTCCCAGTTGGCATATTCAATTGGATGGCCCTTCCACTTGACCAAATATTCAAAGTATTGCTTTCGCCTGGTCTTCTTGCCGACCCTTTTGTCCAGTATGCACTCCATCTGCGGATTTTCTACAACTGGCATCTGTTTTGTCCACTGGAACTCTGGATTTTCATTTCCTATCCCTGTTTCCTTAGCTTTATATGGGTACAAGTCTGAGATATTGAATATCAGAGAAATTTCGATCCCATCAGGTAATTCAATCTCGTAAGCATTTGCCCCAAATTTCTTCAAGACCTTACATGGTTCGATTTTCTTCATCTTCAGTTTATTATATGTTCCTCTCAGGAACCTTTCCTTTCTCAAATGTGTAATGATCAAATCACCAACCTCAAATTGAAGTTGTATCCTGTTTTGATATGCTCTGCGCTTATATTCCTGGCTCGAATTCTATAATCACTCCTTCACCTAGCTGTGAAGTTCCTTCATTGCCTCTGCGAAATATTCTGCACTAGCGCTCCTAATCACAGTCTATTCTAAATCTCTCAATTCAAAAATTCCTCTCAGTTGCATGCCATAGACAATATGAAATGAACTCTACCCCACACTTCTGTTAATTGAGTCGTTATCAGAAAACTCCACCTGTGGTAATATGTTGTCCCATTGGCTGTGGTGTTCTGTCACCAAGCTTCTCAGCAAGTCTCCCAGACTTTTGTTCACCACTTCTGTCTGTCCATCTGTCTGAGGATGATAAGTCGAACTAAATGATAAGTTAGTTCCTAGATTCTCCCATAAGTTCCTCCAAATATTTCCTATGAACTTAGTGTCTCGATCCAAAACTATACTCCTTGGTAAGCCATGAAGTCAAATGACTTCTTTGAAAAACAGATTCGCAATGTGAGTTGTGTCACTAGTTTTCTGACATGGAATGAAGTGTGCCATCTTAGAAAATCTATCCACCACCACAAAGATTGAGTCAAACCCTCTTTGTGTTCTTGGAAACCCCAATATGAAATCCATACTGACTTCATCCCACAGCTTCTCAGGTATGGGCAATGGTTGATAAAACCCTGCATTCTGTCTCCTGCCCTTCGAATGATGGAAAATTCTACATCTGTCTATGAATATCTTGACGCCTGCTCGCATTCCTGGCCAAAAATATGACTCATTCAATTTTTCGAATGTCTTTTCATGACCAAAGTGCCCGGCCAATCCTCCACTGTGTTTCTCCTTCAGCAGATTCTCCCTCATGGAGAATTTTGGAATACAAAGTTGATTACCTTTAAACAGTAATCCTCCCTGGATCATGTATTCTTCCCATTGGCTTCTATCTCTAAGAATTGGATTCTCAGTTGCTTCGTACACCTCTTTAAAATCTAGATCATCCCTGTACATGTCCCTGAGATCATCAAAACCCAACGTTTTGACTTTGAACTCCTGCAGTAGCAAACACTTCCTGCTCAAAGCATCAACAACTTTGTTAGCAGTACCAGAAATATGTTTAATCACAAAAGTGAAATTTTGCATGTATTCAACCCATTCAACATGTCTTTGATTCAAATTCTCCTGTTGAGTCACAAATTGCAGTGCATGATTGTCACTGTATAAGACAAACTCTTTAGGAATTAAGTAATGTCTCCATTTCTTCAATGCCTGAATGATAACATAGAACTCCTTATCATAAGTGGAGTATTTCACTTTCTCTTCATTCAGCTTCTCGTTGAGGTATGCTATCGGCCTGTCTTCTTGACTCAAGACTGCCCCTATTGCAAATCCACTTGCATTTCATTTCACTTGAAATGTCTTTTGGAAATCCGGCAACACCAGAATTGGTTGTTTCGTGATCTTCCTCTTCAAAAAATTAAAACTCTTCTCAGCTTCTTCTGTCCAGTGAAAAGATTTGTGTCTTTTCTTCATTGTATCCATCATCGGTGCACTAATTCCACTGAAATTCCTAATGAACTTTCAGTGGAAACTAGCCAATCCATGAAAACTTCTCACCTCAATGATATTCTTCCATGATGACCAATTCTTGATCACTTCCACTTTACCTAGATCCATCTTCAATTTATCTACAGAAATAACAAAACCCAAATAAATGAGCTCTGTCTTCATGAATGAGGATTTTCTCATGTTTATCAACAACTTCTCCTACTATAATTTCTACATGGCTGTAGCCAAATGTTTCATATTCTCTGCCACTATTTTACTGAAAATCAGTATGTCATCCAGATACAAAATGACAAACTTTCTGATGAACTCCCTTAGGACTTCATTCATCAACCTCATGAAAGTACTCGGCGCATTTGTTAACCGAAACAACATAACAAGCCATTCATACAACCCTTCATTGGTTTTGAATGTTGTCTTCCACTCGCCACCTTCTCTCATACAGATTTGATGATAACCACTTTTCAAATCAATCTTTGAAAAGAATTTTTCTCCACTCAAGCAATCCATCAGATCATCCATCCTTGGAAATGGAAATCTGTACCTGATGGTTATCTTATTGATCGCCCTCGATTTAGTACACATCCTCCAGCCTTCGTCTTTCTTTGGACTGAGTACTATTGGAACAACACATGGACTCAAGCTTTCTCTAACCAATCCTTTGTCCAACAAATCCTGGACTTGTCTTTTAACTTCTTCATTCTCCTGCGGCGTCAATTTGTACGTGGCTTTATTTGGAAAATTGGCTTCTGGTATGAGATCAATATGATGACTCACGCTTCTAATAGGTGGCAATGAACAAGGTAGTTCGTCCACTACTATGTCAGTGAACTCTTCCAGTAGTTCCTGAACCTCTTCTGGAAAATCATCCACTCTTGTGCTGGTCAAAACAATCTTCGGTTTCCTGACCACAATGAATTGCGGTTTCTCCTTCTTCTTAACCTCTGTAAGAAGTTCCTTCTCACTCATGAGAAGTATAGTGTTTCTTACTTCAGGTTTCACCTCCTTATCCTTGATTGGAAGCAACATGTGAGTTCTCCCATTCTTCTCTAGGGTGTATGTGTTCATTCTCCCATCATGAAGCACATTCCTGTCATATTTCCATGGTATACCCAGCAATAGATGACAAACATCCATGGGAATAACATCACAGAGTATCTTATCATTATATCCTCCTATCTTAAATTCAAGTAAACATTGTTTAGTGACAGTTACCTGATGTCCTTTTTGTAGCCACAAAACTCTGTATGGGCTTGGATGATCAATCGTCTCCATCTCCATCTTTTCTACCATCTCTGTTGAAATGAGATTATCTGTGCTACTACTATCCACAATGACCTTGCATACCCTTTCCTTGGTCTTGAAATTAGTATGGAAAAGTCTATTTCTTTGGACTGAACTCTCCACCTCTTTCTCTGGTGTCAAAAGAGATTTTCGCATCATCAACGATCTTCCGCCTTCAACATCTTCTGCCTCAATATCTCGCCTCTGTGCTTTGGCAATGTGAGTCTCTCCACTCTCTTTATTTTTATTTGGACACTCGTAAGACTTGTGTCCATTCTTTCCACATGTGAAGCATGTTATTACTCCACTTCTTCATCTTCCTATACCTCTGGTACGAGGAAAAATATTATTATCAGCATAATCTCCTCTCTGTTCGATATGATTCCCTCTTTGTTCAGCATATTTCCCTCGCTGTGAGCTTCCACCTCTCTCAGTTTGAGTCTGAGGTTTCTTCCAGTCCTCCTTGGGTTTCTGATTTTTATCCTGGGCAACTGATTTGCCTTTAGGATGATTTCTGCCTCGGCCTCTTTGACCCTGCTTTCGACTCAACTTCTCTTCCACTTTTAGAGCCATCTGATAAGCATCTTCCACTGTTCAAATGGTTACCATGCTCATCTCATCCTGAATGTCGTATCTCAGGCCATTCATGTATCTAGCAACCTTTTCATCAACACTTTCTCGATGACCTGCCCTGATGTTCAACCTGTAGAATTCTTCAGTATATTCTTTCACTGTCATCAGCTTCTATCTCAAGTTTTGCGTTCTTCAAAATAGAGTAATTTGATAATCCCTGGGGATGAATTTTGCCTTCATATTTTTGATCATTCTGTCCCATCTCTTAATCTTCTGCTTACCTTTGCAGCATCTTTCAGCTTGTAGTTCATCCCACCACAATGTTGCATGTCCCTTCAATCTTGTGACAACATGTTTGACTTTCTTGTCCTCTTCGACATATTCATAGTCAAAATATGTGTCCAGAGCTCTAATCCAGTTTAGAAGCTCCTCTGCATCCAAATTTCCCTCATAAACTAGAATGTCCATTTTTTCTCTTACACCCATTCTTGCAATAGCCCTAATCAAACATTCGTTTACCGCATCTTCGGCTGCAACTTCTTCCCCTTCATGTTCATCCTCAGTTTCACTTTCGGAATCACTAAGATCCCCAGCACCGACTGTACGCCTCTGTGTCGTCTCCATGTCTTCAAGTCTGGCATGTAAATCATGCATTTCTCTCTCCATGGATAGATCATGCATCTACCTACCCCTTCTTCTCAGCATTTCCCTCTCCTTTGGTGGATCGGGTGTTTTCCTGTCCCTTCTCCTCGGTGGCATGGTGAATTCTCCTTTTCCCTTCTACAGAAAGCAAAGAAACCTTTCTGCGGCTATGATACCAAATGATGACACAGCCTTCTTCAACCCACAGGTCAGAAGTCCACGTACACAGGATCTTTCTTCTTCAACTGGCCCGAAGAGCTCTCAACAATTGGCTCTCCTATTTCCCTTTCGGGAAATCTACACCCATAGCAAAACCTCGAGGAATCTCCCTTCGCGCTTCGGGAGATCAAACTTCACGATTCCACAAACCCTGTGTTCAAGTGTCTTGTCTCTTAATCTCTGAAACCGAGAAACAATCAACACTTGACCCTTTCTCTCCCTATTTCAAATTTCTCCTTATCGTGATTTCAGGAGTTGTGATATCAAGCAACTCGTCCCCTCGATTCTTGAAACCTGAATTACCAAAACTCTGATGCGCTTCCAAGATTTGTGATCCAGGTGGATATCAGGGGCCACCCACCTTTTCCAAATGGCTTAAAACAATTTTCTGTCCATTTTGGCAATTTACTATTTTTAGCAGGTTTTCACTTCCGGGGCCATTTTGAGGGCCTAAATGAAGTTTTTTTGAGATAGAGGTTCTTAATGATAGACAAAGGCATGATTGAGCCCCCAAAATGAATCTCCTTGATGATACCTTTCCAACAAGCTATCACATGCCTAAAACGGAGATCGTATGCAAAAGTTACGACCCCGGGAAGTTGATGCACCAACTTACCCAAACGGGGCCCACATGACTTTTGGCGCTTCATCTCCTAGGGTTAGGTTTTTGGATATCTAGGACTTTTGGCATTCCCTATTATTGTAAACATGCCTCCAAAGCCTCATTGTAACCATCTTCTTGCGAATGCGAGTAGTCGTCACATCTCTTCCTAGAGATAAGCTGCCACCATTCTAGCGAGTCTTTCACTCTGTATTTTTACAGTCTCTGTACATTTATCTGATTAATAGAAATCGTGTATTACTATACATATGTGTTTATGGTTGCATATATGATACATTTCTGTTATATTATTGAATATCTGCAATATCTCTGTTCATTTTTTTATTGTATCTCCGATCTCATTTCATGCTGAAAATAATCTGGATCAGTGGTATCAGAGCAGGCTGCTCTTGTTCATTTTTTTCAGTGCATGTCCCCAACGAGGTCTGAGTATAGAAAGTTGGGTCTAAAGCTTGTCTCTCTTGAGGACAATCGCTCTTTCACACCCAATAAACCCTCAATGGTGGAAGAAAAGAAAAATGATGGAGCAGACGATCCTATCAGTCTGTTGCTTGAGCAAGCTCTCACGCGACAGAGGGACGAAATGATGGAGAATTTTTCCCACATCCTTCAACGCCTGCTGATAGCATCAGGTGCATATTCATCAAGTGACCACTTTGGAGGCACCTCTCCTTTCAAGGTATAGGTTAATTTTGATAGTCCCGTATTTGAAGGTCAAATACTTGCAGATGCCCTAGATAAATGGTTAAATCTGCTAGAAGGTAATTTCTCTGTTCATAATTTTTCAGACAAGAAAAAGATCACCTTCTCACTCCTTAAGGCTCTCCCCCATGTCAAACATTGGTGGGAAACTTACTGGGAGCAGAGTTCCACAGAGGAGTATGGAATATATGGGGCCAAGCCCACTTGGGATTTTTTTGTGGATGCGATAAAGGAACAATACTACCCTGTTGGAAACTATGAGGAACAATACATGAGATGGACCACACTACGGCAAGAGAGGGGCCAAGCAGTTCCAGAGTTCACCAATACCTTCCATACCTTGTGCACCAAGCTAGGTATCAAAGACTCCGAACGACATTTGGTTCCGAAATACCGTGGGGCTCTACACAGATACATCCAAACTAAAATGGATTTTCTAGACATCTCATCAGTCGATGCTGCCTATCGATATGATGTTAAAATCAAGCAGAAAATTAAGCACTAGAACAAACGGGAGTTCGGGTCTGCAAATCCACAACAATCAAAGTATGACAAAGACAACCCTAACAAACAGTCTCCCGAAAACCAGTCCAAGCCACAGGAAAAGAAGGGTCACGGGAAGACAAAGAAGGACACC
>ML796815.1:589949-608758 GCA_009831015.1 Picea engelmannii
CTCATTGTAACCATCTTCTTGCGAATGCGAGTAGCCGTCACATCTCTTCTCAGAGATAAGTTGCCACCATTCTAGCGAGTCTTTCACTCTGTATTTTTACAGTCTCTGTACATTTCTCTGATTAATAGAAATCGTGTATTACTATACATATGTGTTTATGGTTGCATCTCTGATACATTTCTGTTATATTATTGAATATCTGTAATATCTCTGTTCATTTTTTTATTGTATCTCTGCTCTCATTTTGTGCCGAAAATAATCTGGATCACTTTGACTTTTCAACAACCCTTCATTCTGTTGGGACTTCGGACTTTGCGATTTCACGAATCCTAATGCAAAGATTTTGGGACTTCACCCCATAAAACCCCGAAATGGTCAACGAAATTTGACTTCCATGTCAATAGTGTGCCACTTGTGCACCTTGGTGATTCTACGGCCCAAATAATCCTCTCGTCCCTTCGGGACGTCATGTTTCATGATTTCGCAAGTCCTGTTGCAGAGATTACGGGACTTCAATCTACGAAACCCTGAAATAGAAACCCACTTGTAAATCCAATGGCCCCTGTTGGCTTGAATATATGGTTCTGCCTCTCTTGAGATTAAACCTCTCAAAAACACTCACCATAACTCCCCTGCTCCTCCGTGAGATCTGACAGCTCACAGGACTTCGCAAATTCTCCACAGAGAATTCTGATCGTCTGTTCTTTCCTTCTCAAGGATGTCTACAACTTTTTACCAAGTGGTTTTCCCACGGTACTCAACTGCCTGCGACACAAACTTGCAACGCCTTCTCACTTTTCTAATGCACAAACTTCCTGTGCTTCCTTCGACGACTGTGGAGACTCTATCCCTTCTGAACTTTCTCCAACTCTGAGTCTTGAAAAAAGAAAAAACTCCTGCATGCACTCCTTGATGCAGAACTTCAAACACTTCCAAGTGTTGAACTTCCTTTGACTCTGCACACCCCTGCAACAACAGTCTCTCAATGCTTCTCTCAGGTTCGCAACTCTAAGACTTTACCCGGCCTGCACACTCCTTTCATGGCTCCTATGCCTAGCTGCACTTCTGTGGGAATGAGCACAAAAGCTATCTTATCTGAGCTTTCATAGACAAACCTCTTAACCCTTTTTGAACACACTCCTTGCAGACAATTCGACTGCACTCCTTGTAGTAACTCTTGCTTAGATAGAGAAACAATTGAAACTTGTTTCCCTTACTCCCTCTCTCTCTCAGATTTCAAACATTCAACAAGAAATCATTCATACATAGCATAAAATAAATTGCATGACAGAACTTCAAGCCTATGTCCAATTCTCTAGCTTTGATATGGCCGAATCATTAGATATTGCCCAGTTGCACACGACGACATGTCTTAGATTTGTATCTACCACTATGCCATATTTGAATCCAAAGCTAGTTCAATGCGCAACAAACGAAAGAGTGGTGGTTGGTCCCGGTAATGTCAACCCTCTCACCCTTGGATTCGCCAAACTCACAGTGTCAGAATAGTGGTCAGCAGATTATCAACCGATCCACTCTCGTATAACACCAACAACAACCCAACAGCTGATAATCGACAGGAATGATTCAGGAGATAGAGTCCTAAGGATAGGAAGATATCAAAGTTCAATATCTCCATATCTCGAATGACAATTCTCTACCTTATCTACCAGTACTTCTGATTCATATCCCAGGACACCTTCTTCCTCTGATAATTCATGTACTACCTCACATTCTTTCTCTTTTAAGAACCCTATATATAAACCTGTTGAAAATAAATCTAAGTTAGATGATCACCTTGTATTTCATCAAAAGGGATCAGAAAATTGTTATTTCTGCCAAAAGGGCATCCCTTCTCAGAAAGAGTTTTCAAGTGAACCTCCTGTAAAGCACATCCCATATGCTCCTAAGAATTTCAGAACTTACCAGTCCAAAGTTGAACATAATGGAAAACATTTTGACTGTTTTGAATGCCAAGAAGTTGCAGTCCCTCTTATTAAAATGATGAACTACCCATTGCCCAGAGGAGACAAAGATAAGTCTACCACTTTGCCTCAAAGAAATCTAGGACCTGGGAATCATACTCCCTCATTCAAAAATAACCTAGTAGCAGATCTTGACTTTATTTAGTATAGAAAAGAAGATGCTGAGAAATAATAAGGCATAGTGAGGTTACAGAACTACGCTAACCACCAATTTGTCTGTCTTGCCCAAAATCTAGATGATATGGCACAAGACATTGTCTAGACCAAAACACACATAAATTGTCTGCACACTGAGATTGATAGTCTTGAACACAATCAATAGACACTTAAGTCACAACTTGTATAGATTCTAGATAAACTAGATACAATTCAGACTGCAGTCCAAAGTCTGAAAGATTCTTTTGATAAGGGGAAAGAACCATCTTCTCCTATCAGATACACTGATTTAGAAAAACAAGCTTCTTACAAATGGTTTGGTGCTCCTTCTACTTCTATTGGAAAACATAAACATTTGACTCTCAAACAAATATCTACAGAATTAGAAAATCCTACTCTGTAAAATTGGTATCAGATCCAAGTGACAAGTTTCTGAAAGTAATATAAATATTTTTCTTGAGTGAATTCTTCTGGATATGAGCCTTGTGTTCAAGATATATAGATTGTGAGACATATAAATGCAAATAGTAGATGAATTGGTCCCTTTACTATCATCTCCAACAGTTGTTGTAGGAAAAAGAGATAGTCGTTGAAGCCGAAGAAGGCGTGGAGTGATACAAGTTGTCCTTTTCCCACAGTAAGCAAGATCTTACCATTTTTTAATTTACTTACCTGCAATCGTAGTATATTGCTAAAAGTAGTGGTAGTTAAAAGATGGATTCAAATAAAGGATTATCTACCTCATATGATTTGTCCTCTGATGTCAAGTACAAACCCAGTAAATGGTATAAGCACTTTCTCAGTAATTCTTCTATATCAAAGTATTTATAGAATACTCGACTCATAACTCAAGAGTATGAGCCTAACGTCAATTGGCGTGCCAGGTAGGGATATTGGGAAAAGGACCACTTCATCTGCTATTTGCATTTACATGTCTCACAATCTATATATCCTAAACACAAGGCTCATATCCCGAAGAATTCACTCAAGAAAAATATTTATATTACTTTCAGAAACTTGTCACTTGGATCTGATACCAATTTTACAAAGTAGGATCATACAGACACTCTTGTAAGAGATATTACAGACTTACACAGAAGAATATAGACTTACAGATCTTATAGAAGTAGCTCACAGAAGAAAATTACACTTGAGATCAGTGTTTTTCATTCACAAGTTCCCGAAGGTGAGTGAAGAGGATACACACTACTTGACATAGACATAGACATAGACATAGACTCTCAGACTCTCCAACTACGACTCCTCTCTACGATAATCCCAAATGAGACCCCCAGAGATTTATTTATACAATTCATAGTAGGTAACCGGTAGATAGGAATTGGCAACTGCCTGTGAGAAAGCAAGATTCCTTCAAGTGGATGGGCCAGCTGGTGGACTCCAGCTATTATCTCGTCCCTCCGAGGCTTGGCCATATAGGGACCCATACCAAATTTTACGGAATGACTCGAAATAAAGAGAAATATTCCTAGTACATAGTGGGGTTTGACATGACACCACTAAATTATTTCAGATACAAAGTGGAGTTCTACAGGAACCCATGAAACTGGTCATTAAGATAATTATTCTAAATACATAGTGGAGTTAGAAATGACACCACTATAAAATACCGTGGAATTCAACTGGAACCCACGAAATAGATGGGACACCATTGTCGGCCCGTCAGACATGAATGGAATCAAATTATTACAAAAGACAATATAGGACTCATGGCCCATCATGCTTCCATCCAGTTATTGATGTTATGTTCTGCTATGGAATCAAATGAGTCACTACTGTCATAATTGTAGTGACTGCTAGGAGGAGATCCATCGATATCAGAAAAAGGTGGAAGTCCAATAAAATATCTGTAGAGCAGTGATCCTTGCATTGCTGGGATGAGTTCATCTTCAGGTACGCAAATGTCTCCATAGAATTCACTGGTCACTTTGTATGCTTGAGGATTGGGTGGATCAAACTCTTCAAAAACTAGCTCACTACCCTAAAATGACAGATTAAATACAAACCATGCATTGTAATGAGCTGCTTCCTCAACTTTTTCTTGTAACCACTGCCTGAACGCATCTTTTCTTCTATTGAAGAACAAAATGTCTTTGGGAAAATAAGTCCAAAGTAACAAGTATATCCAACCAGACCACCAATATAGATAGTCTTTGAATGTAGAACAATCAAAGAGAATCTAACATGAACCATCATACTTGGTCTACTTCATTATTGCATAATAATCAGCATAAGAAATATCTGGAGTATAGATGTAAATATAGACTTGTCCTTGGAAAGGACCTCTAGTGATTATTCCTCTAGTTATATTCTGACTAGTCCTGAAATAGCTTATGAACGAGCTAAGGTGATTCTTCAACTGTACCCAGCTGTTTAGAATATTTTTACATTCAGGACAGGATTTTATACAACATTCTAAACACTCAAAGAAATAGCAATATTTACAATTTTTACAGACTAGGATCCATTTGAATCCTGGAGGAGCATCTGGTATGCTCAAGGAGGATGAAGCCATTTAATTGTTTGATCTCTAGGAAGTGTAGCTTCCCTGGTGAGGAGATCAACAATACAATTTTCCTTTCCTGGCTTGTACTGTATGTCAAAATCAAAACCATCAAGCCATAGAATCCATCTCAGAACTCTGTTATTTCCCTATTCAAGAACACGCTGATTAGTCAACATTCCTTTCATGTGCTTTAGATCAGTTCTAACTATGAAATGAACAGGTTTAAAAAACAATCAAAATTTCTTAATCCCATTTTTTACAACAAGTATTTCTTTATGGGATGAGTGATATTTTGATTCTGTATCTGTGAAGTAACCAAAAGCATATATACAAACTTCTTCTAGCTTTGGTCCATTTTTCTAAAGTAATACAGCTGTCCACGTATCATTAGATGCATTTGTTTCTAGGATGAGCTATAGTGAAATATCTGGAAGATGTAGTCTTGGAAAATTTTGTATCTTTTGTTTTATTATTTGAATAGTTGTTGTCATCTTGTCATTCCAAGGCATTGTCTTACTCAGGCGTTTATGTAATATCCTTATGTCTTTGGCCTGATTTTCATAGAATTGTCTGATGTAGTTTAGACATCCAAGGAATATCTGCAACTGCTTTTGATCCAGAATCTCATCTGGAAATTCAGAGAGTTTCTTAAGCACATGATCCTAGAGTTCTACTACTCCTTTGGATAGGATGAGTCCCAAATACTCAATTTTAGTCTAATCCCAACAAAGATTAGACTTGCTTAATACCAAACCATGGCGAAACAAAAGATCATATATAATTTTCAAATGTTGTACATGAGACCTGATATCAACTGAACAAACAAGAAAATCATCAATATATACAATAACAAAACTTAAATGCTTAAATATATTGTCCATCCTTTTCTGTAACTCTGAAGGTGCATTCTTCAGTCCAAACGGCATTACTCTCCATTGATATTGTCCATTAGGTACCATGAAGGCTATCTTGTACCTATCTTTAGGGACTATGCCAATTTGCTAGAATCCACTTTTCAAATCAAACTTGCTGAAGACATTGCATTTACCAATCTTAGAGAATAATAACTCTTTGGATGGCAGAGGAAATCTGATTGGGAGAAGAGATTCATTTAAAGCTCTGTAATTTATGACCATTCTAGGTTTTCCTCACTTTTGTTCACTATGTTTATTCACATAGAATGTTAGACAAGCCCAAGGGCTTCTGTTGGGTTCTATCAGCTTTCTTTCAAGAGTTCTTTCATCTCCTTATGACAGTATTCCATTTTAGTGGGAGACATACGATTGGTTGAAGCCTTTTGTGGCTTTGCAACATAATCTTCTTTGTAGGGAAGGCTGACAAAATATTGTTCCCTTGTCCAAAAGGCATTAGGATGTTCCGATGTACAATCTTTCTCTATGTTTTCTTTGACATCCTTTACTATTGCTAATCCATGTTTCTCTACATTGTTCACTATCTTCTATATCCAGACTATTTTTTCAGCAGATTCTTCTATTTGAGGGAGAGATTTCTTTACTGCGATTCTAGATTCATAGGAGGACTTGCTGGGAACTGTTATAGTTTTTCCCAAAACTATAATCTATACAGAATTACTTCCTATAGTAAACGACAAACATCTATTTACAAAATCTTGTCCTAGCAAGATATCTGCTCCAGTATCAAAGCAATAAATATTGACAGCTACCTTGGCTCCTTGAATTATTATTGGGAAATCTGGGGCAAAAGACTGGATTTTGATCTCAGTCTTGTTCACTGCTTTGAAAGAAATGTTAATAGGATGGTATTTCTCCATGTTTTGGACAAGAATTAATAGCACCTATATCCAATTGTGCATCTAATGTGTATTGCAGATATCCTGGGACTTTTATGTCCACAGAAATCACTAGTCTGTCTTCAAAGCCATTAGTCTGCTTAAATTCACTAGATTCAATTTTTGTGTCATGATTGAACATTTCTCTTTCCCATTGTTCATCTCTTTTTGTTTTGAGAAAGTTCAATTCTTCCTTTTGCATTTTAATGTTTCTCCATAACTCAATCATTAATGTTTCCTTTTCTTTAATTGACTCTTCTAGATTTTGAATGGTTTTATCTAGAGAATCTTCTTCCTGTTCTTCTTCTCTTATTTCTTGAAGATATGTAGAAACTTGTTTTTGCGCCTTATTGCCTTTGGATTGATATGTAGCGAATTCAGAATCCTTGGGAGTGTAGTCCTGAATATTCACCACGCTTGGCTGCTGGTGTCAGAAAATTTGTGAAGAGAGAAGAGCAATCTGAGCATGGTACCTTTTTGAAAGTTGACTGATCCATACATTTCTTCACTTCTTCAAGCATATGTCCAATTCTCTGGCTTTGATATGGCTGAGTCATCATATATTGCCCAGTTGCACACGACGACATGTCTTAGATTTGTATCTACCACTATGTCAGCTTTGAATCCAAAGCTAGTTCAACGCACAACAAATGAAAGCATGGAGGTTGGTCCCGGTAATGTCACCCCTCTCACCCTTGGATTTGCCAAAATCACAGTGCCAGAAGAGTGGTCAACATATTATCAACTGATCCAATCTTGTATAGCACCAGCAACATCCCAACAACTGATAATCGACAGGAATGATTCAGGAGATAGAGTCCTAAGGATAGGAAGATCTCAAAGTTCAAGATCTCCAGATCTCGAACGACAATTCTCTACCTTATCTACCAGTACTTCTGATTCATATCTGAGGACACCTTCTTCCTCTAATAATTCGCGTACTACCTCGCGTTCTTCCTCTTTTAAGAACCCTGTATATAAACCTATTGCAAATAAATCTAAGTTAGATGATCACCTTTTATTTCATCAAAAGGGATCAGAAAATTGTTATTTCTGCCAAAAGGGTATCCCTTCTCAAAAAGAGTCTTCAAGTGAACCTCCTGTAAAGCACATCCCATCTTCTCCTAAGAATTTCAGAACTTACAAGTCCAAAGTTGAACACAATGGACAACATTCTGACTATTTTGAATGCCAAGAAGTCACAGTCCCTCTTATTAAAATGATGAACTACACATTGCCTAGAGGAGACAAAGATAAGTCTTCCACTTTGCCTCAAAGAAATCTAGGACCTGGGAATCATACTCCCTCGTTCAAAAATAACCTAGTAGCAGATCTCATCTTTATTCAGTATCGAAAAGTAGATGCTAAGAAATCCCAAGACATAGTGAGGTTACAAAACTACGCTAACTACCAATCTATCTGTCTTGCCCAAAATCTAGATGATATGGCACAAGACATTATCCAGACCAAAACACACATGAATGGTCTGCACACTAAGATTGATAGTCTTGAACATAATCAAGAGACTCTTAAGTCACAACTTGTATAGATTCTAGATAAACTAGATACAATTCAGACTGCAGTCCAAAGTCTGAAAGATTCTTTTGATAATGAGAAAGAACCATCTTCTCCTATCAGATACGCTGATTTAGAAAAATAAGCTTCTTACAAATGGTTTGGTGCTCCTTCTACTTCTACTAGAGAACATAAAAATTTGACTCTCAAACAACTAGCTACAGAATTAGCAAATCCTACTCTGTAAAATTCGTATCAGAGCCAAGTGACAAGATTCTGAAAGTAATATAAAGATTTTTCTTGAGTGAATTTTTCTTGATACGAGCCTTGTGTTCAAGATATATCGATTATGAGACGTGTAAATGCAAATAGCAGATGAAGTGGTCCCTTGACTATGGTCTCCAACAGTTGTTGTAGGACAGAGAGATAGCCATTGAAGTCGAAGAAGGCGTGGAGTGCTACAAGTTGTCCTTTTCCCACAGTAAGCAAGATCTTAACATTTGTTAATTTACTTACTTGAAATCGTAGTATATTGTTGAAAGTAGCATTAGTTAAAAGATAGATTCACAGAAAGGATTATCTACCTCATATGATTTTTCCTCTGATGTCAAGTACAAACCTAGTAAATGGTATAAGCACTTTCTCAATAATTCTTCTTTGTCAAAGTCTTTATATAATACTCAACTCATAACTCAAGAGTATGAGCCTGATGTCAATTGGTGCACCAGGTAGGGATATTGGGAAAAGGACCACTTCATCTGCTATTTGCATTTACACATCTCACAATCTATATATCCTGAACATAAAGCTCGTATCCAGAAGAATTCACTTAAGAAAAATCTGTATATTACTTTCAGAAACTTGTCACTTGGCTCTGATACCAATTTTACAGAGTAGGATCATACAAACACTCTTGTAAGAGATATTACAGACTTACACAAAATAATATAGACTTACAGATCTTATAGAAGTAGCTCACAGAATAAAATTACACTTGAGATCAGTGTTTTTCATTCACAAGTTCCCAAAGGTGAGTGAAGAGGATACACACTGCTCGACACAGAAACAGACACAGACTCTCAGACTCTCCAACTCCAACTCCGCTCTACGATAATCTCAAATGAGACCCCCAGAGCTTTATTTATACAATTCATAGTAGGTAACAGGTAGATAGGAACTGGCAACTGCCTGTGAGAAAGAAAGATTCCTTCAAGTGGATGGGGTAGCTGGTGGACTCCATCTGTTATCTCGTCCCTCCGAGGCTCGGCCATATGGGGACCCATACCAACATTTACGGAATGACTTGAAATAAAGAGAAATATTCCTAGTACATAGTGGGGTTTGACATGACACCACTAAATTATTTCAGATATAAAGTGGAGTTCTATAGGAACCCATGGAGATGATCATTAAGATAATTATTCTAAATACATAGTGGAGTTAGAAATGACACCACTATAAAATACTGTGGAACCCACGAAATAGACAGGACACCACTGTCGGCCCGTTAGACATGAATGGAATCAACTGGAACCCATGAAATAGACAGGACACCACTGTCGGCCCGTTAGACATGAATGGAATCAAATTATTTCAAAAGACAAAATATTACTCATGGCCCATCATTCTTCCATCCAGTTATCGATGTTATGTTCTGCTATGGAATCAAATGAGTCAGTTCTGTCGTAATTGTAGTGACTTTTTGGAGGAGATCCATGGATATCAAAAAAAGGTGGCAGTCCATTAAAACATTTGTAGAACAGTGATCCTTGCATTTCTAGGATGAGCTCATCTTCATGTACGCAAAGGTATCCATAGAATTCACTGGTCACTTTGTATGCTTGAGGATTGGGTGGATCAAACTCTTCAAAAACTAGCTCACTGCCATGAAATGACAGATTAAATACAAACCATGCATTGTAATGAGCTGTTTCCTCAACTTTTTCTTGTAATCACTGCCTGAACGCATCTTTTCTCCTACCGAAGAACAAAATGTCTTTGGGACAATAAGTCCAAAGTAACAAGTATATCCAACCAGACCACTAGTATAGATAGTCTTTGAATGTAGAACAATCAAAGAGAATCCATCATGAACCATAATACTTGGTCTACTTCATTATTGCACAATAATCTGCATAAGAAATATCTAGAGTATAGATGTAAATATAGACTTGTCCTTAGAAAGGACCTCCAGTGATTATTCCTCTAGTTATATTCTGACTAGTCCTAAAATAGCTTAGGAAAGAGCTAAGATGATTCTTCAACTGTACCTAGCTGTTTAGAATATTTTTACATTCAGGACTGGATTTTATACAACATTCTAAACACTCAAAGCAGCAGCAATATTTACAATTTTTACAGACTAGGATCCATTTGAATCCTGGAGGAGCATCTGGTATGCTCAAGGAGGATGAAGCCATTTAATTGTTTGATCTCTAGGAAGTGCAGCTTCTCTGGTGAGGATATCATCAATCGAGTTTTCCTTTCCTGGCTTGTACTGTATGTCAAAATCAAAACCATCAAGCCATAGACTCCATCTTAGAACTCTATTATTTCCATATTCAAGAAGACGTTGATTAGTCAACATTCCTTTCATGTGCTTCAGATCAGTTCTAACTATGAAATGAACATGTTTCAAAAACAAACTAAATTTATTAATCCCATTCTTTACAACAAGTATTTCTTTATGGGATGAGACATGTTTTGATTTTGTATCTATGAAGCAACAAGAAGCATATATACAGAATTCTTCCAGCTTTGGTCCATTTTTCTGGAGTAATACAACTGCCCACGTATCATTTGATGCATCTGTTTCTAGGATGAGTTGTAGAGAAATATCTGGAAGATGTAGTCTTGGAAGATTTTGTATGTTCTGTTTTATTATTTGAACAACTGATGTCATCTTGTCATTCCAAGGCATTGTCTTACTCAGGTGTTTCTGTAATATCCTTATGTCTTTGGCCTGATTTTCATAGAATTGTTTGATGTAGTTTAGACATCCAAGGAATCTCTGCAACTGCTTTTGATCCAGAATCTCATCTGGAAATTCAAAGAGTTTCTTAAGCGCATGATCCTGGATTTCTACTGCTCCTTTGGATAGGATGAGTCCCAAATACTCAATTTTAGTCTGAGCCCAACAAAGCTTAGACTTTCTTAATACCAAACCATGGTGAAACAAAAGATCATATATAATTTGAAAATATTGTACATGAGACCTGTTATCAACTAAACATACAAGAAGATCATCAATATATACAATAACAAAACTTAAATTCTTAAAGATATCATCCATCCTTTTCTGGAACTCTGAAGGTGCATTCTTCAGTCCAAAAGGCATTACTCTCCATTGATACTATCCGTTAGGTACCACAAAGGTTGTCTTGTACCTATCTTTAGGGACTATGCCAATTTGCCAGAATCCACTTTTCAAATCAAACTTGCTGAAGACATTGCATTTACCAATCTTAGAGAATAATAACTCTTAGGATGGCAGAGGAAATCTGTTTCGGAGAAGAGCTCAATTTAAAACTCTGTAATTTATGACCTTTCTAGGTTTTCCTCACTTTTGTTCACTGTGTTTATTCACATAGAACGTCGGACAAGACCAAGGGCTTCTGTTGGGTTCTATCAGCTTTCTTTCCAAGAGTTCTTTCATCTCCTTATGACAATATTCCATTTCAGTGGGAGACATATGATTTGTAGTGTCCCCAAGGCCAAGCCCCGATGTAAACTATGATCTGAAAGAGATTGTAAATATGTGTTATAGGCTGGTGAGCCAAGTTTTGTATAAGACAGTAGGATTATGTGTTTGATTAGGCCATAGAGCCTAAGGGTTGAAGGCCAAGGGCCTGGATTTTGTATCTATATGTATGCAGCACATCAATAAAATATAAACACCCGCCAGGTGCAGACCGACCATGATGAATGAGTGATGGGGGACTGAGCGTCTACAGAGTGGGAAAGGGAGTAGGGGCTGAAAGGTGGGAAAAGGGGCTGAGTGTTGAGACTAGGGTCTAAGCCTAGGGGGCTTAGGCCTGGAATAATATTTTAATATTATTTCCAAAAAGAGCCATGTGCATATTATTTTATCCTAAGTTCCTAGCAAGGGAGGGAACGTGCAAAGGGGATGCACGCTATGGAACACATGCCGTTCCTAGGGTGACAAGTGTCAACCCTGGTGCATGCAAATATAATCGCTGAGATGAATCGCGTGAGGGGATATTTTCTCCATTCGGACCTGAACCTCTGATGCGTGGAATGGGTACGACCTCTGCAAGAATACCCCGGTTCATCCCTGAAAATGGAAAATACTATGTGGACTTCTGAAATACCCTGGTACAACTCCTTTTTGAACAGTTCGAACCTGTGTTGACCCTGCATAGATTGTTTGTCACACGTTCCCGAGAACCCGAGCGTGAGTCTATCTCGTGTTTTCGAATTGAGAAATAAGAAGTAACCTGCCATTGTTGAACCAGTTAGAAAGTCATGTTCATTTTCCCGATTGGTTGCTCTGGCCACGCAGTGCTTGTCTATGCATGGCATACTGGACAGAGTAAGCCTATGTTGAGCTTGTGTATGACTTCTCTCCAAGTGAGGGAGGTGGTTGATGTTGGAAGAGGCAGGTTGTCAGGCCTGCGAGAAACTCTTTCCAAGTGAAAGAGTTTGCTGGGAAGTGTTTTCTTCCAGAGAGTGTCCAGCACCAGCTATGGGCTCTGAGACTTCCTGAGCTATCCTGTTATGAAGACCCAGAGGGGGAGGTTAGCACCAATGGAATGTGTGTGTGAAGGTGTATACTCCTGGGCAGAACAGGCATGTGGGGAATGAGGTTCTGGTAGTAGTGGGCGTAAGATGGAATCTCTGGGAAGAATCCTTCCAGCTATTTCTGTGTTGTCTTCCCTGTAACCTCAGCCTAGCCTAGGATTCCTTGCCTTGGGGTGGAGCTCAGTCCCGGCTTGGGGGTGACCCACTGTTGAGCTGATGAACAATGTGGTCTAAGGCTGGGAGGTCAGTGGAAGGCCTGCACTTGGTTGGTGATTTCTACAGCTGTTAAAAGATAAGCATTGAATTATGCTTTGATCATGTGGTGCATGACTGTGTTGTTTATGTATCATGTTTTCCGCTGTGTAAATGAATTATTGTTAAAATATCTGGAATGTTTAATTATAGCAGTAACGAGATATGTTTTACTCTGGAATTTAAATGTGTTTAATTGTGTTAAATGCATGTGGAGTATATACTAGATTGTATGTGTTATGGGACAAGTGTGTACAGATTGTTACATAGTGCGTTATAAGCTCCAAACTGTCAAAAAGGTACACTACAAATTGGTATCAGAGCCAAGGTTTCGACACTGAGCTTTGATGGGCCAGTGGAGCGGTATTTGGACCGAGAATGCGAGGGGAAATTAGGTCTGGAATGGCCAATTTCAGACCCTGGGTTGCTCTGAAGCGTCAAGGAGATACTTGGCAAGTTTCTTTTAAAGCTCAGGAGGTATGGCGGCGTTATGAAACCGCAACCAGTATGGTATGAGTCCACAGGGAGAGAGGACTCCACGTCGGTGGTGTTAGAACCATAGGATTTGTTCGGGAGGGAAGGAGAACCCTGGTAACCGTCATATCTGGAGAATGTGCACAAGGTTTAAATCCTTTAGATACTGCATAGGAGGTTATGGCCACACTAGGAGTTTAAACTCGGGAGGATCGTGAGTCGTAGGATCACTGTGGGATTACCCATCAACCGTCCGAGTTGACAGAAGTTGCACAGGGTTTAAGTTCTCATGGGTAGAGGAGAAGTCCCGGAGAGGCGTTGGGATATTGGAGTCATCGGGGTTTTAGAAGTCGAGAGAACCGAGACCTTGTGAGTCTTAAAACACTGAAGAAATCATGGCCGTGAATCTCAGGTGGACATGCATCAGAAGATCTGAGAGGAGTCGGGGTTCGACACTTCATGGACTCCAGAGACATAGAAATTGTCGCATCAGGAATCACGATCTCACGATGTCCGAAAGGACGACGAGCGGACAGTGATGTGGTCGAGTCAATTCCCACTAGCATCGGAGATCGGCGTATCGTGGTTCTTGATGACGAGAAGATTGCAGCAGCGGGGGTCGCGAAACTCCGAAACGCAACTTCCAAATAGTCTCCAACAATTGCGAGGAGGACAGATGTCACCCCACATCGGGGTTCAGAACTTCGTAAGTTCCAGGAACAAGTGCAGTTGAGGTTTCGATATCGTGAAATGCGATATCCCGATAGGCTAAGGAAGTAGCGTGGGGCCATGGTGGAGTCGGTGATGTGGACAAGTGGCAGCCATCGGAGTCATCGGGATATCGGGGATCCTGATGACAAGGTGTTTATGCACTTTGGATTCACTAAGTCCAAAACCTCGACAGAGAGGAAAGTACCACCGTGCGGCCAGCTATCAGCACGCCAGAAAGGAGGGAAGCGCCATTGTGGGAGCCAGTTGTTTGTATAGCGGCGAGTCGAGATTCGGAGAATCGGGAATCGTGGGGACAAGAAGTCCAGGCATTGTGAAACGCCGAACCCCGAAACCCCGATGAAATGTTTGACTATGGTCACGAGGTAGAGGTCACATGGACCTTGGCTTAACCGTGAAGGGGTAAGGAAAAAGGTGCATCAGCAAATCAGGGATCGAAAGTTCGTAAGGACAGGAACTCATGTTGTCAGGGATCACGAAACCCCGACACCCGAAGCTTCAATTGGGTAGATGTACCCCGTAGGCACCTAAAGAGCACCACGTGCTAGCGAGTGTGAAGACAAGACAAGAGGGGTGGGACCCCAATGACGTCACCAAAGGTGACGTGGACCTTCCGGAACGCGCTATGTCCCATCACAGTTAAGGGCGACAGTGGTGCTGTGGGGGTCAGAGTTAATTAAACCTGAAATTTTGGATTTTGGGGAATTGTAGTAAAAGGGAGTAGGAGGTCACTATTGCATAGTGAACTTACGGGTACTGAAAACTTGAGATTCTAAAACCTGAAGTACTGAGAAACTGAAGTTTCTAAAACAAGAAATTTGCAGAGCCTATTGAGAGCTCGAAAAACTTATTTTAAAATCAAAATGTCTTTTATTTTACTCGAACTGGCTTATAATATTCTGGTTGTTCATGAAGGATTAATGGCCTGACAATTTTGAATTGAATTGCACAGTGCGTGTGCAGAGTTCAACGAAGGCCAGAACCCCAGTTAATCAACGCCAAGTATGGAGTGGGGAAAAGTGCAGTTTACCCCTGAAATAGAAGATGAACGAGAAGGAAAGGATGTTAACCTGGGAGTCGAAGGGTCAAACTCTAATGGGCATGGAAAAGATATGGATAAGGAAGGACATATGATGAAAATCATTGAAGGGCTACAAACAGAGGCGAAGGAGCGCCGAGATGATAGCCGAAAGCTCATGAAAGTCAGGGATCGGCAAGGGTAACTAAAATTAAGATTCCTAAAGAGCTTGGAAAGAATAGAGAAGAAACTTGAGAGGGGAAGAGACTCAGGTACAACAGAGAGTCACATAAATCATGAGAGAAGAAGTAGATCGAGGAGTGGTAGTCGACATCGCTGACGCTCCCAAAAACATTCGGACAGGGAGACACATAGCAGTTCGAGCCCGTCCCCTACCAGAAAACATCAAAAATCTGGAAGGGGGGAATTGAAAGGAGAGATGAACAAGATTAAACCTCCAACATTCGATGGAGAACATAAGAAGGAGGAAGATGCCTAGACATGGTTTCTTGGCATGAATAAATACTTCCAACTGCAAAATTATTCCGCCTATGCAGAAGGAAGAATTGCAATGTACCAACTGAAAGGAAAAGCATCCATGTGGTGGGATCAATTTGTGCAGGTGCAGCACATCAGAGAGAAAGAGGTCACTTGGAAGGAATTTAAGAGGTATTTCGAGAAGAAATACCTGACTAAAAGATACTATGACAGAAGGATGAAGGAGTTCTTTGAACTCAAGTTGGGCAGTATGACCATTGATGAGTATGAACGAAATTTTTTGGAACTACTGAAGTATGTTCCATTCATCAAGGACGAAGATGTTAAAATTCAGAGGTACCTGAGTGGACTTACACCTTCCATTGGTGACAAGATTCAATATGATGATCCTAAGACTATGGAAGAAACAATAAGAAGAGCGAAATGCCTATACGAATAGCAAAGAGAAAAGCCTACCTTTCGAAAGGCTTGGGATGACCATAAGAGGTTTAAGAAAGAACAAAGGAAGAAGGGAGACAAGCCATCCTTTTTCAGAAACAGTCTTCAGGGACAACCATCATTTAGAGAGCCAAGAAGGACTGAAGAGGGTGTACAAAGACAGAGACTGACACCCATTCAGTGTCGGGGCTGTCAAGGAATCCACAAGTACAGATATTGTCCCCATAAAAATAGTAAGGCAAGAACTGTACATACGGTTCAGCAAGCTGAAATAGTGGAGGATATGGGCAGCAGAATGTCGAGGATCTACGCAGCCCTGAACAATAAGCAAGCGAAATTTCAATCGCACATGATTGAAGTGGAAGTTATGATCAACAACCGACCACTTATTATTTTGATTGATTCAGGGGCTAGCCATAGTTATGTAGATCCTAGAGTGGTGGAAAGTTTGCATCTAATGAAGAGCAAACATGAGAAGTTTTGGTTAGTGCAGTTAGCCACAGGGACCAAGAGGAAGGTCACTGAATTGGTTAAGTCCTATTCAGTGGGAATGAAAGGAATGAGCACTAATGCTGAATTGAAAATTCTTCCTTTAGGCTCATATGATTGCTTAATTGGGATGGATTGGTTGGACCAGCACCATGCCCTTTTGGATTGTCGAAACAAGAGGTTCACATGTCTGAACGAAGAGGGAAATCAGGTAACAGTCCAAGGAATTCCCAGAGCCGTGGCTGTGAGGGAAATATCAGCTATGCAGCTGAAGAAATGTTACCAGAAAGGTTGTCAATTATTTGCAGCCCGGATGGAAGAAGCATTCCAAGATGTGATCTCGAATTGGGAAAACCACAAGGTACTCAAAGAATTTAAGGATGTATTTCAGGAGGTGCCTGGACTACCTTCGAAGAGGGACATCGATTTTTCTATAAATATGATGCCTGGAGCAGCTCCAGTTTCGAAGGCTCCTTATAGAATGAGTACACCAGAGCTGAAAGAGTTGCAATTACAGCTCAAAGAACTACTAAAGAAAGGTTACATTTGTCCCAACGTGTCACTGTGGGGAGCCCCGGTCCTATTTGTGAAGAAGAAAGATGGAGCGTTGAGGTTGTGCATTGAATTTCGACAGTTGAATAAAGTCACTGTCAAGAACAAATATCCTCTGCCAAGGATTGATGATCTTTTTGATCAGTTGAAGGATGCGAAAATATTTTCAAAAAATAGATCTTTGATCTGGATATCACCAAGTGAGAATAAGGGATGAGGACATCAGCAAGACTGCCTTCAGAACAAGGTACGGTCATTATGAGTTCACTATAGTGTCATTTGGACTGTCCAACGCGCCTGTTGTCTTCATGTGCTTAATGAATGGAGTGTTCAGAAATTATTTGGACAAGTTTGTCATAGTCTTCTTGGACAATATCTTGGTGTACTCCAAGACAGAGGAAGAACACGAACACCATCTTAGAATGGTGTTGCAGGTGTTGAGAGAAAACCATCTCTACGCAAAACTGAGCAAGTGCTCATTTTACCAAAAGCAGATCCATTATCTGGGACACATTATTTTTGAAGAGGGGATCGTTGTGGATACTGATAAGGTACAGGCCATTCAAGAGTGGCCAGCGCCAAGAAATGTGACAGAAGTTAGATCCTTTATGGGCCTGTCAGGTTATTATAGGAGGTTCATAGCCGGATTTGCAAGGATAGCTCATGCTATCACTTCCTTAGTGCTCACTAGTGCTCCAATCCTAAAGATTGCTGATCCAAGTAAGGATTACGTAGTGTGCACAGATGCGTGTAAGGAAGGGATGGGAGGAGTTCTCAGCCAAGAGGGATCTTTAATTTGTTATGAATCCTAAAAGCTGAAAGAGCATGAAAAGAATTATGCCACTCATGATTTAGAGCTGGCAACAGTTGTCCATGCATTGAGGAAATGGAGACATTACCTCATGGGCAAGAAATTTGAATTAAGAACAGACCACAATGGTCTGAAGTATTTATTTGATCAGCCAACCCTAAATGCCAGGAAAATTAGATGGCTGGAATTTCTGTGTGAATATGACTTTGATATCAGGCATATCAAAGGGAAAGACAATAAAGTGGTTGATGCACTCAGCAGAAAAATGCATGAATTAAATGCTACAGCCATTAGCATGTACAGAACTGAGTTGAAAGACAAAATTGTGGAGGTTGCAAGTGCTGATTTGTAGTACAAGAGACTTGTAGCAAAGCTACAGCAGCGTGAGAGACCACAGACCGAGGAAGGTTATACCTTAGGAACTGAAGGTCTACTTATGTATAAAAACAGAGTGTATGTACCCAATGACCAAGAGTTGAAGCTAGAAATTCTAAAGGAAATGAATAACGTGGTTTATGCTGGACATCCTGGATATTAGAAGACTGTGGCAGCAATCAAAAGCCATTATTTTTGGTCAGGTATGAAGAAGGAAATTGTTGAATACATTGCCAGTTGTATGGAATGCCAGAAGGTCAAGGTTGAGCACAGACACCTAGCAGGGTTGTTGCAGCCTTTACCTATTCCTGAGTGGAAATGGGACGTGGTAACAATGGATTTTATCACAGGATTTCCCAGAACAAGCAAGCAGCATGATTCAATCATGGTGGTGGTGGACAAGCTTACTAAAGATGCCCATT
>ML796815.1:640338-655476 GCA_009831015.1 Picea engelmannii
GGCATTTTCCCGTCGGTGTGCGGTGCCATGTGGGGTGGGGTTTTAATCGTATCCCATAAAACAAAAGCCTTCTTATAAATTTACAGGCACGCAAAGGAGTCCTTTCTGTAATAGAAAGTACCAGGGTGGGGTTTATCATGAAGTTTATTCAAAATTGCAGAATAAAACATTTAAATTTCTGTTTGATTTCAGGAGCGATTTCAGGAGCTTTCGAAGGTTGTAGGTTAAATATTTTAAAAAATAAGATTTTTTTTAGAGGATATTTGTTCGAAATTTTGTGAGAAATTGTTGGATTCTTAGATTTAAGTGATTATTTTTGTAAAATTCTAGTGTACTGAGAGTTTTTCAGCATACTGAATTCATTTCTGCATTCAAAAATGGATTCTGAACAACAAAAAAATGGATTCTGAACAACAACTAAAAATAGTGATTCATCTAAATTTATACGACGGGATTTCAAAAAAAAAGCCATTTCATAGAACAACTAGCCAACGCCTTTTCAAAGTTTTGAACAAAACCCTTAAATCTTAAGAGAAGAAAAAATAACAATGAGTTTGAAGATTTTTCGATGTTTTGAGTGAGATTCTTAAAACCTTGAAGGGACAATGAGCTTGAGGATTTTTCGATGTTTTGAGTGAGATCCTTAAAACATTAAAGGAACAATGATTTGAAAGAAATTATGATGAGYGCCTAAATTTCTGCCGGGATTTCGCCTAAATGAATCACCACGTTGGTATGGGCCCATTATTTCAAAGTTTAACCTGTGGGCCTATGAATGAAGAATTCTTCAATTTGGATTGCTCTCAATAATCACGATCCGATCGCTACGAAGAGAGGGAATTTGTAGATTGAAATATGAGACTGACTCTGTGGCCAGTTAGTCGTGCCGTTAAGAATTTTATAATCGCCATGCAATGCAGTGTTAAGAGAGATGACGCTGCTGTCTATCAGTTTTTAGAGACATTGCTGTCACTGACAATTCCAGACATTGCAGAGAAGCATCGTTTGTTAGAATGTTTGAATCTCTGCAATAACCGTGTTATGCAGCATTTTTATGTTATTTACCTATTTTTATATAAGTTCTTCAAATCCTGATGGAAGAGTTATAGTTGATGGTTATATAAACTATTCAAATATATAAGAAAGGATGGATATATCTTTTGTTTTAGTGTGTTGGAGGTTATATAAATTATTTAAATCCACTATTATTATTATTTGTTTTAGATAGATATAGAGGATTAGGTTACAGTAGATTTTAGTAATCAAATTTGGTATGCATTATTATTATTATTATTAACAAGTTTAAAATCATATTTATGAGAGAAATTATAATGGTAGTGAGAGAATTGATATCACCATATTATTAAAGCATATTCTAACAAAAAAAATTACAATTTCTTATTTTATTAAAGCATATCTTATTTAAAAATATAATTTCCAGTAAATCAACATTGTTAAAATAAAAATAAACTTTCACAAGTTGTATAGTGAAATTGGACATTGGATAATTTCCAAAATGTCTTGTGATGAAAGAATTGGTGATAGTGAGAGGACTAAAGATGATTTTTTTTTCTCTAAGGGTGTCCTATGTATACTCAAATTAAATTACAATTTCAAAATATTTGTCACAATACCGACCTTTGTGACCTTCTAAGTCATCAAAACGATGGTGATCTTGGAACACTTCTCTTAATGTTTTTCGAGCATGGTTTTTTTTTAAATAAATCTAAATAATCATTTACCTTTCTTAAGGTCGATAAACCAATTCTAGTCTCACTAGACATTAATCATCATCATCATCATCATCATCATAAAAGCATAAGTGATTAAAGACAATACTCACATATAAAAAAAAAAAACCTTAGTCTTTTTTGCACTTTCACTATAATGGCCAAATCTAGAATCGAGGGATCTCTTGAGTAAAATTAGTGCTTGGTGGTTGAGATCAATGACATGACAACTTTCATTTTTTGTTTCACTATGGCTAAATTTAGAGTCGGGGAATATCTTAAGTGAAGGTTGCACTTGAGATCATTCCCTCTAGCACAAATTTCATGTTTCTTTTTGTGATGTCTGGTGCCTCACCCATCCTATCAAACTCAGAACGTACAAACTTCACTTCTCACTTGACTACAACGACCTGTCTAATGCACCTCATCAAAGAGTTAGGTAGCTTCCTCAAGCCACCTCCACAACTGCATCCAACTCTTCCCAAGTCCACCACATGAGTCATCCAAGAAGTTCGTCCCAAGTTCTCTGCACACTCACCCAATCAAGGCATCCCAAACTACTACAAGAATTCTTTGAATCTACACCACTTGAGTCATCCTCAAGTCTGTTGATTTTCACCACATAAATGCAATACACTTGAACCTCCAAGTCATCTGACTTCCCATCAAAGAACTCACCGCAACACTTAGGAAATGTAAGAAATCAAAACCAATTGTTCCTTTCTAACAGAATACTTGGTTGCACCCATGGTTCAAGTATGTTGTCTTGGACTTCCACTTGCCCAAGAAACTAACTCTCTGCATGAAATCCCCCCAATAGCCATCCAGAGATCCATAAGCCAACAAGACCTTCACTGTGATACAAGGATGAGTCCATCTGTCCACTTCAAAATAATATCTAAGTCCCAAACTTCGCATGAAACTGATCAAACTCATCTCCAATGTCTTTCCATATCCACACCTTGACTGCTTCCACTTCAAGGAACCATGCATACATCGCCTGATTGTCAAGCCATACTGTTGCTAACTAACTGTTGTAACTCTGCAGAGAGATACCTCATCCAAAGGTTGTGGTGTACCCATTCGCCTAGCAATCTAGATGAACTCAATTGTTGTTCTCGCAAATTCACATCATGAATATTTCATGATAGAAGTGTTCCAAACCAACTGCCTTCTACAGAGCTCCTCTAGGTCACCTCAAGTCATTCACCGAAGTGATTCAACTTGCTGCAAACCAGAACTTCTCCCCTTCACGCTCACTTTTGTGGTTAGATATGCAACAATTCATGCGAAAAATCTTGTGTTCAACTACCTTTCCCAAGTGCTTGGTTCACCCAAAAAAATCTACGCATGGTCTCTCAAGGTGTGTACAACATGTCTGACACTTACTTCCGTCACATATCAAACCAATCAAGTCTACACCTAGACTATCTCTGTGATCAAGTCTATGACAAGTTATTCGATGAGTTTTGCGATCACCCACCTTGTCCAAGTGCTTCATTTCATCATACAATATGCTCTTGGTATATACAAGGTGTATGCCCATACTAACCTTCCACCACACTATAAACCAAGCCTCTATCGTAAGTCTGATGCAAAGTTTGTGATGAACCAGTTTGCTCCACTGAACTGTTCACCAAGTTTGAGAATGTTCCCACTGAACTATCTCCGCAAAAAAAATTCTTCAAAGTTTTCTCTAATACCATCTATCATCAACATAGTGTTGAATATCTCACCAACCCTTCATCAAAATATGCAACGAACAAGCTCTGATACCATTTATCATCAAGATAGTGGTGAAGAACTTAACAACACTTCATCAAAATCTACAACGAAAAATTTCTGACACCATCTATTGTTGAGGTAGTGGTGAATATCTCACCAACCCTTCATCAAAATCTACAACAAACAAGCTCTGATTCCATTTGTCATGTCCCCATGGTGTGCCTAGCCAAATATTGTGATCCTGCACCTCTTAAGGGCATGCGACACCATGAAATTTCTCACTTGGTTGCTTGGAATCACCAAGGACACTTCATTTAGACTATGCCTCTTCACCTAGAGCATACCCATACTCCTTTCTAGGCTACCAACGAGTCATACTCCTACTCTAGTGCAACTTTTGGATACTTAGACAATTTTCAACAGCTTAACACTTAGTCATATATAAGCATGCATCCATGAAACAAAGAGAACATTTGCAAAACAAACATGGGAAACAAATATACAGTACAGGTGACACAAGTTGTGCCTAACACCCAACTAAGTCTTATTATTGCAAAAATGTTACAATATGAGCACTATTGTCTTGGTTTACAAATTGGTAGAGTCATATGACTCACCTCACCTCACCAGGACACTCATACACAGATTCATCACACTACGACTTTCTTTTCGCAACATCTTTCACAAATTTTGTGGATCACCCCAAATGCGCATCCATCACAAACTCACAATCTCTTCTCTTTTGAAAGACTTCACACAGACCTGTGATTATGTCTCCTAGAATGCCTTCTTAGACCTACGACAAGACTTCCCCCAAACTCATCCCAAAAGAAGGTCGCCCCAACTATTCCCACATAATCACCTCAAGATAGCACGAGTCCTCCCATGTGGAGCGACTTGGTGCCTTGAGCTAGCTTTCCCCTATTCGTCTAAGTCTACCTCAGAATCACAAGGTTGATCTTACTCTCCTTGTTATTCGAGTCTTCATTCCTTGGTTGTGTACCCTTGTTCTCTTATAGGGACTCCAAAGGTCACCATCATGAAGCATCGCGTCCTTTGGGGGTGTCATGCCCCTTTGCGAACCCATGTGCCCAAATGAATCGTCGTTCCCCTTTGTGGACCTGATTGTCCAAATGAATCATCACACCCTTTGTAGACCTGATCTCCTAAAAAAACCCATGTGCTCATCAACTATCATGCCCCTTGGGACCAACGCACCCCGACCTTGGTGTGGTCCTCATGCTGGCGCATCCCAACCCCTTGGTCGCTTCATACTTGGGCAAGCCCCTTGGCGCATTCACATGCCCAGGGCACCCACTTACCCAACTAGTGCAATACTTGGGTGTTGGAGAAACCTCAAATTTTGTCTCCTTGAGGACTTGGGAAAATGTCTATGCGCTCTTCTAGTTGAAGACCTTACAACATTGACCTTAAAATGAGAGCAATAAGTATGAAAACCAATTTTATTTTTAAATGTTCTCCCTTTAATCGAAAATTTAAAGGATTTTTTCATAATTTTATGAATTTTTATTTTTATTTTAATATAAGATTTTTAATAATAAATTAATTAATATATAGTTTCAATTACAACATCAATTTGTATTTATAAAATTAAAATAAAAATATTATAAAAGGTTTTTTAATTACAAGTGTATAATAAATATAGAAAAATAATTATGTAATTGGAAATTGAGAAAAGTGATATTTATTAAAAAAAAAAAAATGTATATTTGTAAAAAATTATTCAAAGAATTTAGAAGAAAGTGGAGAGAGTTTTAAAATAATTTAATTAAATAAACTAGGATTTAAATTACAAACCTCTTATTATGTGGTTTTAGCATAAACAAGATTATTACCATTAAAAGTAAAAGCATCATGTTAATCGATGATAATGATGATGATGAACAACATTCATTGAGGTTGAATTGGTCTATCACCTTAAGAAGGTAGGAGATTACTTGGAATTCTTTAGAATTTTATTTTTTAGCAGAAGTATTCCAAGACCACCATAGTTTGTTGAGTTAAAATGTTAACAAGGTGGGTAGTGTGACAAATCTTTTGAAATCAAGATCTAATCTAAGTATGTGCTAAACATTCTAAGAGAAAGTATTTTTCATCAAATTAAAACATATGGTTACAAACATATTAATACAAACAAAAAATATATCTCTAAATAAAACTTGGTAAGTAAGAAGATTTTTCAAATAAACTATTCTCTATACAAAATAGGGTAATAAAAAAATTGTGGCAAGAAGTTCACAAGAAAATGAGATTCAATTAACATGAGATAATCTAATGATTCTTGCAACGTGAAATCAACCCATATCTATATATATAAAAACATTACTTTTTCCAAAATATAAATAAATTCTCATCATCTAATAGTCGAAAAAAGAGATGTAAAATTATGAACAAAATCAATTCAACATGACGATTTGAGGGAGATGTAAAAATATAAACAAAGTCAATTCAACATGCACAATATGGGACTTTACATGCACTACCCCCTCGTGAAGATTTAGTGGTGGTTTTTCTTCCGAAATTTGACGTACACAACGCATGGCATTGAACTTTGGTGCATCTTTATGTACTAAATACTCACATTCTAAAACATGGACCACTAATTCCACGATACAGATTGCCGTGCTAAATGCGTATTCCTTTGGGCACATGATTCCTAACAAGTCATGAATGGATCGTTGACAAACTACAACACTCCATCATTGATGCTAACTCCCCCTCATACATTTAAACATCCCCACCAAAACAATTATATCACTCTAGACATTGTAAAACTATAATTTCATCTCACATGGAAAAGAGTGATGAAGCACTAGGCTAGGCTAGGCTAGGCTAGCCTAGCCTTGCCTTGGTTGGATATTTTCCTCTCAGTGAACATATTAGGAAAACTTTTATTTATATACATTCAACAATCCATATTGAAGTAGTAGGCAGATTCCTTAGTAGGAGTGGTTATAAACACTATAAATCAATCTATTCATGTATAACTTCTATAACCCTATAAACACTCATTGGGCAATATGGGAAATTACAAATCAATGCAAAGATACTTAGGAGGTAAGAACATTAGGAAACTAAGTTTTCCTAAGTTCACCTAAAGAAAAAAAATTCTCTCATACTTTGTTTGGGAATTCATGGCCTTTCAAAGTGGTTTGGGAATTCATTGCATTTAAAAGCTTAGAATTTTTCATATAGAAATTCAAGTTAATTACATAAATTTATAAGTTAAATAAAGAAAAATATGTTTATGTTGATAGGCATCTCTCGTATAAAAAATCATAAAAATAATCTTCTTTTAATAAAAAAATAATAATCTAATTTTAAGGTCACAACCAACTTAGATACTATATTGGTGTATGAGATTCTTTTGTTTGTGGGGCAAGGGATCCCCTCCATGCAACGATTTGAATACTAAAGTCTATGGAGGTATACATACCCTACCCCCTCTTGATTTGAACTTATGGACATGAATAATAGATAATGATTTATTCTCATCGTCTCTTCCACATCAATAGATGAGATTTTCAACATTAAATTCCTTGCATTTATGGATGTGTGTATTTATCATTATTGAGCTCGATTACTATTTCACATTTACCTCATCGGGTTATCAAATTTACCACATCTCGAATTGGCACCTATGCTTCCTATCTCCACATTTTCCTATGGTTTTCCTCTACACATCCTCCACTTAGTTGATATAGCGATAACCTAATAGGTAGCAGAGTGGGCGATAACTTGACATGAAGCAAAGTGGGCAAAATTACCACACAATTATGTGGTGTCTAATGAATTTCCTAGGCATATCGTCTCTTTCTAGCCAACTCCCTTTGTCCACCTACAAGTCATTTCCCATTTCAATTGGTTCAAGTAGTGCAAGTTGTCTTTCTTTATCTATCTTTTAGTTTTAGGCATTACAGTGAAGAGATTGACTGTGAAAGGTAATGTTCATCCAATACTTGACCCCGCTACTTTTAGGTTCACAAGTTTAGGTTTATTTGCAAGGAATGATCTGCATTCAAACCCATGAATTTAGAGAAATCACCGTAAAACCTTAGTGGATATTTTCATTATTTAAATGGGTTTTGTGGACATCACCATTATCTTATATCTCACCTCGTACTTGTTACATTTTCATTTATTTACATTGTTGGGTGACTTGGACATTGTTTGTACTTATGATTTTATGTAGGGTGTTAAGAAGATCATACATGGACTGAGATTAAGCTATGATTTTACAACATAATTGTTACATTTTCATTTATTTACATTGTTGGGTGATTTGGGCATTGTTTGTAATTATGATTTTATGTAGGGTGTTAAGCAGATCATAGATGAACTGAAATTAAGCTATGATTTTACAACATAATTGTTATAGATAAAATGCATGGTTTCTAATTTCCAGATTTTCTTTGAATCCATCTCTCTCCTACATTATCTAAACATAAGATAAATGAAAGAGGAGTTTGAGCAGAAGATAAATGGACAGATATTGTTTCATGATTTCTATGGAGTATATTTTGTGAAAATATTACTACGTCCCTAATGCATAGGGAAAACTTCATATACGTTGATATAGAAAACACTACAACGTCTTAAACAAGAGGATTAATAATATTTTAAGATGGACATTATTCCAATTGTCTTAAATCTTCATAATTGTTCCTTTGTTTATGCAATAATTCTAGTTCAAGTTGGATGATAATTTTGTGAAGCTTCTATGTGAAACTTGGTTATGACAGGGACATATACAATGTGTCTCGATTCTATTTCATGTCAAATGATTAATTACAAGTTATAAATTCATGCCACGAATAAAAAGGAATAAACTATCACCACCAATTGAGATGTCCAATGCCACATTTCTTTAACGCATTGCCCCTTTCTTTAACGTATATGCATTACAAACTTCCAATGTCAATATTCCCTTATTTTTATAGAGTAGGATCATACAGACACTCTCGTAAGAGATATTACAGACTTACACATAAGAATATAGACTTACAGAGCTTATAGAAGTAGCTCACAGAAGAAAATTACACTTGAGATCAGTGTTTTTCATTCACAAGTTCCTGAAGGCTAGTGAAGAGGATAAACACTGCTCGACACAGACACAGACATAGACTCTCAGACTCTCCAACTCCGACTCCGCTCTACGATAATCTCAAATGAGACCCCCAAAGATTTATTTATACAATTCATAGCAGGTAACCGGTAGATAGGAACTGGCAACTATCTGTGAGAAAGCAAGATTCCTTCAAGTGGATGGGGCAACTGGTGGACTCCAGCTGTTATCTCATCCCTCCGAGGCTCGGCCATACGGGGACCCATACCAAATTTTACGGAATGACTCGAAATAAAGAAAAACATTCCTAGTACATAGTGGGGTTTGACATGACACCACTAAATTATTTCAGATACAAAGTGGAGTTCTACAGGAACCCACAGAACTGATCATTAAGATAATTATTCTAAATACATAGTGGAGTTAGAAATGAAACCACTATAAAATACTGTGGAATTCAACTGGAACCCATGAAACAGACGAGACACCACTGTCGGCCCGTTAGACATGAATGGAATCAAATTATTACAAAAGACAAAATATGACTCATGGCCCATCATGCTTCCATCCAGTTATTGATGTTATGTTCTGCTATGGAATCAAATGAGTCACTGCTGTCGTAATTCTAGTGACTGCTGGGAGGAGATCCATGGATATCAAAAAAAGGTGACAGTCCACTAAAACATCTGTAGAACGGTGATCCTTGCATTGTTGGGATGAGCTCATCTTTAGGTACGCAAAGGTCTCCATAGAATTCACTGTTCACTTTGTATGCTTGATGATTGGGTGGATCAAACTCTTCAAAAACTAGCTCACTGCCCTGAAATGACAGATTAAATACAAACCATGCTTTGTAATGAGTTGCTTCCTCAACTTATGCTTGTAACCACTGCCTGAACTCATCTTTGCTTCTACTGAAGAACAAAATGTCTCTGGGACAATAAGTCCAAAGTAACAAGTATATCCAACCAGACCACCAGTATAGATAGTCTTTGAATGTAGAACAATCAAAGAGAATCCAACATGAACCATCATACTTGGTCTGCTTCATTATTGCATAATAATCTGCATAAGAAATATCTGGAGTGTAGATGTAAATATAGACTTGTCCTTGGAAAGGACCTCCAATGATTATTCCTCTAGTTATATTCTGACTAGTCCTGAAATAGCTTAGGAAAGAGCTAAGGTGATTCTTCGACTATACCCAGCTGTTTAGAATATTTTTACATTAAGGACTGGATTTTATACAACATTCTAAACACTCAAAGCAATAGAAATATTTACAATTTTTATAGACTAGGATCCATTTGAATCCTGGAGGAGCATCTGGTATGCTCAAGGAGGATGAAGCCATTTAATTGTTTGATCTCTAGGAATTGCAGCTTCCCTGGTGAGGAGATCAACAATACAGTTTTCCTTTCCTGGCTTGTATTATATGTCAAAATCAAAACCATCAAGCCATAGACTCCATCTTAGAACTCTGTTATTGCCCTGTTCAAGAAGACGTTGATTAGTCAACATTCCTTTCATGTGCTTCAGATCAATTCTAACTATGAAATGAAAAGGTTTCAAAAACAAACTAAATTTCTTAATCCCATTCTTTACAACAAGTATTTATTTATGGGATGAGGGATATTTTGATTCTGTATCTGTGAAGCAACCAGAAGCATATATACAAACTTCTTCCATCTTTGGTCCATTTTTCTGGAGTAATATAGCTGCCCACATATCTATAACATACCCGCTACTTAATCAAATTTTTCCGGTCCTCTGTCGGACTCGAACCCCTAAATAACCATGGAGACCCAGTGTAAGCTGGCTCTTTCTCTCTCCTACACGGCCTTCTACACCTTGACCGTAGTCTTCCCTAATCTTAATTTCAGGTTATCGGGGTTTCGTCTTTCCCATTGCCAAGAGTTCTTGTACTCTGCAATCCCTGATCACCGATGAGCTCCTTTTGGCCTTAGCCCCTCCCTGGCTAGGCTCCTAGTCCACACGACTGTGCACTCAAGACTTCAGCCTTATAACTTTCCTTTCGTCGGGGTTTCAGGCTTTCTAATATCAAAGTGCATATGCACCTTGGATCCACGATCCTCCGATTCCTGACGCGCTCCAACTTTTGCTAGTCCCCTAGGCTAGTCTTATGGGGTCCATACAACCTCCCTCTATATGACCGCCACCTTACCTCTTGTCGGAGTTTCAGGGTTTTCAATGCCAAAGTGCATATGTCCACGGGATTCACGATTCCTCGAATCCTGGCTCTCCAGTTTGCTGACAGCTGGCCCCTCATGGTGGCACTATCCTCCTTCTCTGATGTGCGGATATCTGGCTCCCACTCATCGGGGTTTCAGACTTCGCGATTCCGAAATGCAGAGATTTCGTGTCCACGGAATCCCCGATATGCCGATCCCCGACTTTCTTCGGATCTCCGACACGCGTCCTAAATGGATGGACGGTCCAAGTTAAGCCTTGGACTTCGCCAAACACCAACCCAAAAAGAACTTATCTGTGCGAGTCCCGATGGCCCAAACGTCGATGACTCCCAATGGTTGCCACCTGTCCCAATCAGATGGACGGCTCTGATTGTATCGGGGGTTTTCACCATGGATTTCCCCGACCTCTTTCTCACATAACTCCCGATTTGCCGACTCTCTTCAGATCTCCGCCACGTGTCTCACCCTGATGGACGGTCCAGATCTGATATCTCTATTTCGAGACTTATAGCATCCTAAATCCCTCGACCTCAGGATATCCGATATCCCGATGCCGAATATCCTGACTCTCTACGGATTTCTGACACCTGTCTCCCCAACCGGACGACTCAAATTTTACTGGAGTTTTCACTTCGGACTTCCTCGATCTCCTTTCCATGTGAATGTTGATATCCCGACTCCCGATAGTAAACCTCGATCTCCACCACGTGTATCCTCAAACGGACGGTCCAGATCTTCCCAGCGTTTCGAGAATTGAAGTGTTTTGATTTTCTTGTTCTCGAGAATCCCGATATGCCGATGGTTGGAGTCCCGATGGTAACCCTCAGGCAGTTCCTGTCTGATCCGATGGATGATGGGTAATTGGACCAAGATCTAACGGTCTAGATCTGTTCTTCCTATGCACACTCCAGAGACTAAAATCCAAGCATCTTAACCCGATCCAACGACCAACAGGATTTCTGAATGAGATCCAACGGCTGTCGACCTCCCCCCTTCTATATGCTTAACTTGGTACACCCCGGACATAGAAACCAACAGTCCAGGTCTCCTTCTCCATCTGATCTGACGGCTCAGGTCTGTCTCACCTTGCACATTTCTTCCACTACTTCGTGGATGTGGAAAGATCAACGATCCAAATGTTCTCATGGACCTTGGGGAACCTACGATCCCGATTTCCTCGCTATTCACGAAGATAGAGGGAAAAGGGGAAAGATGTGTAATTCTCTTACTACTTCTGTCAATCTGACGGTCGTGAATGACCATGGGTCTTCCGACAGGATCTTATCCGTCGATTTGTTACTTATCCCTATGCTGCTACTTCATAATTTTAAGAGGGTCATTCCTCCTCACGTAGGTTTATTAATACTTGCGCGTTCAAGTCCTTTTTTTGGGTTCTGGGTGAACCTTTCCAAGGAGGGAAAGTCTCTGTGACGAGATCTATTCCAGGGCATCCCTGGAGATGGGTAAGGGGAAACAAACTCCCGAGGATGGACTGGAAGTCTGACTTGGTTCAACTCATGCATAATTAAATTCATTTATCAACATAAGTCATGCGTGGTCTTTCTGTTATAAGCATATATCTAACATTACTTATCGAAACACTACACAGACATTCTTATACTGAAATTGTTCACAATTTCATAGTTTATGAGTATATATGTCAACATATGAATTTCAAGATGCAATATGAACTAAACACTTATCAGAAATAACTTCAGAAGTGGGTACGACTGCTGAGAGGGGTGATCATTTCCACCCAACCGTAGGTGTAGCGACTCCCAGCGGATTTACCACTAGCCAGCCCCGAGCCACGATGTTGTGAGACTGCATCTCTCTGTCTACCAGTGACCAGGAGCTAAGGTTGCAATCCTTCCTCTCTGCTATCACTCACTCTGCATAATGCCAAAGTTCCCCTCGCGTCTGCCCTCCCAATCGCTTCTGCCATATGCCTTATCCTCTCGCGAGGTTGCGTGTGGCGCGATTACCCTCGCGCTGATTAGGCCTGACGACTCTACGGATAGTCGGTTCACCTCCCCATCCCTCATTAAGCCATCAACCTATCAGCCTAGAAGGCATTAAATTTTCAGGGCCAGTGAGCCACTTTTGGTTCTTCGGGCCAGTGGAATCCAAATACGGTATTTAATTCTCGGTGGAAGTTAACGCCCCCTTTCCAGGTGCCCTCCACCGCCATCGTGGTCTCTTTTTCTACACATCCCCTCTCAGCAGTCCTGAAATATAAATTCATAATGTTATTTACATTCATCGACCTTCTTCATAAGGTCCATTCACATCATACATTCACATTTTCATCATGCTTTAGCATGGTAATTCCTGTATTAGGATTAATTACAAATTTGGGGGAAACAGGGTGTTACAATTCCCTCCCCCTTAAAGGAACACCGTCCTTGGTGTTCTTTCTCAAAACACATGTCATGCCTTTCTTATTTGGCCACTTCAGAAGTCTTAATCTTCGTCATCTTCCTTCAATAATTCCTGGACAACAAGCACACTAATTCTCAATTTTGTGCAAAAACATCTTACTGATGTTCAAATTTCAAAAGAAAACGAAAAATTTCATACTCTTAGTACAATACTTATCTGTGCAGTCCGTGGATTTGTATCCGCATGGTAATTTTTTATCATGCTCATCGTCCTCCCTGACATACCCGTTGGATGCATAATTCCAATTCAATAGCTCCCAAAAGCAATCATAATTTCATCTTTCTTTCCAAGGTTTTCCTCGCACGGAAAACTACCCACTGTGTGCACTATCCCAATAGTTTTCAAAAATTATTAAGGTCTCCTCTTCCTTGCAGTCACTCACCCTCCAGGCCCAGGCTCAGGCATCCCCTTCACTGTTATACAGTCCCTCGGGCAATCCATATTGCCCTGCCAAGGTTTTCTTGCATAGGAATAATTTTAGAGGCTCTATCGAGTCTTACAGTCGAGGCATCCCTCGGACTTGTTCTGTCGAGGCGTCCCTCCGGCTGGTGTTACCTCAACACAATTTTATTTAAGGCGATCATGACTCATTACAGGGTTTTCATGGCTTAGTAGTAGTCATGTTCATCTCCTTCAGTTTTGAAAGCCTTCAATTGTTCCTTTCTGAACATGTCTTTTCTTCTCACCTGTATCACAAGTATACAAAATTCATGAGACATCATTATCAATTCTATCTTTCAAAATTTTATTGCAAACCTGTCACCCACAGATTTGTCCATTCTCATGATTTGTTTTCATACTTGTTCTGCACAAGAACCAAATTCATAATTATGGGACTTTCCTCCCCATAATGGTTTGGCTCAACAGGCAATTGGACTTCATTATGGGCTTACAATGCTGCCATATCCAAGACCCCTTTGCTTCTTGGACTTTCAACTTCAATCGGCCAACAACTTGTTAGTTTTTTTCCATGCATATACATTTTACTGCACCTTTACCACATCATCATAACAATCTTATAATTGTGCACACTTTAATGATTAAATTACTTCCTCAAAAGGAAATACCATTCTTGCAGTTTGGCCCAGCAGGCAATCAGTCTTTCCTATGGGCTTACCTTACTGCCATATTCATGACGCTCTGTTTCCTGCAATTCATTCCTCAATTAGCCAAACAAATTGTTATATTCTCCATGTGTATATATATATATATATATTCAAACGTAATTCAACATTTCAAAGGTTTTTAACAACTGTGCCACTATCCTTGGCCACATTCATACCCAATACATTCTTGCATTGATTCCAAGTTTGTCACACTTTAGGACCGGTTCTTGGTCATGGGGTGTTGGGATTTAACCTATCCTCTCCTCATATGGTTTACTCGCTTTCATTCATTCTTTCAACAGAATCCATGCTTCCTGTTATAGGCCGATCACGACCCCAAATTAGCACATATTAAACTTAAAAGTTTCACATGAATGCGCCCACGCATTATGCCTTCATTAATAACCAGGGTGTCAACATTCATGGCCACCCAAATTTGATTTTCTCTAACACCTTTACCATGTGAGTAAAAATGTTGGAAGGTCCTCCTTCCTTAATGAGAAATCCATTGTTTGTCTTTTATGCAAATATGCATTTCCTGGAAGTAATTCCAAGCAACGTGCTATCTATGAGCACTTTTATTTCCAATCGTTCCTTGATTGGTCCATGTGTTCATGACATATCAGTTCATGAATTCTTCTAAAGGTTACAATCGGTCTTTTAGTACCAGAGGTTCGTGCCTCCATTATTCATGTCATCCTCCCCGAATCATACCCTACTCGGGTATCCAAGGCATACAACTGCCCTTTTCAATTTTCAGGTATAGCATGCAATAATAAATATTTCGGAAGGGGTTCTTACCAAATCCCTTCATACCCTGTGCCACACAGGCACGA
>ML796815.1:655920-731383 GCA_009831015.1 Picea engelmannii
ATAAAAACATTTTCAGGCATGTCTAGCATATCAGTATGCACTTTCATCACATTATCCTTAATGTTTTTCATGAGTGTAACACAATAGTTCTCAATCATTTTCACAACATTACAACCATCATTATTATGGTGTCAAATCATTTTTGTTCATCAATGTACTATCTTTCTCATCCCCTAAAAGAATGATGCACAGTCAAAGAAAGAGTTGAGGGCTCTCCCCTTCTTCCAATTATTTCTACATCGCCTGGGGATTTTCATCCCAGTCAAGTTATCTCTAAGGCCCCACTGCCTTTCCTCAATCACAACTTCAACCAAGCTATATCAATTAAACGTACTCATTTATTCAGTTAATCATACTCAGGGGTTTACTGGCCTCTTACCAACCAAACTAGTTTCCACAACTGCCCTTTTTCTGAGTAGCCCTATTTTAGGCCCATCCTAACTCTTAGGATACTTCAACATGCTTTAGTAGCAACTCTTTGTTCATAAAGGGTCAGGAACGTGTGCATCCTACACACTTCGATTAGGTTATCAGAATGGTCACTATTCGGTTATTAGTCTTCTATTACTTACATGATTCTTATACATGGATAGGCCTTGTAGCCCATTGTTTAATCCTTCAACAATTATCAGGGTTGTGACTCTGTTCCTCTGACAGAGACCTTATACAGTTCCTCCACCGGGAACTCCTTCAGTATGCAACTTCCTCGTTGCAAATCCATCACCACTGTGATGGCATCAACCTCGAGTTAGCTTTTTAGTGGTCTACCAAATATTCCCTTAAGGAATATAAACATGCATCTTTGTTAACTTTCATCTATGATGTACTTAACCACTTTCCTAATCCTAGCCTTCATGTAGATATCATAGTTATATTTCATAGCCTACATACATTTCCATTTTTAAAATTAGTCATCTCAGGATTTATTCACAGTCCCTCTCATTGTGATCTGCAAAGGCATAACCATTTGCCTCTTATCGTGACAACAGAGCATCCTTTCTCGTTTACTCTTTCATTTAATTGCACTAGATTTTTCCTGGGGATATGGAGTACATTCCCTTTAAGCTATCCTACAAGACAGATCCTTCATGACTCTTCAGAATGGATTCAACCATGCATCCATGGTATTCATTCAATTTTGGCAAGTGTAAGTCTTGCCTCATGTTTCACTCATCAAGGCCATCATGTTGGGCCTTTAGTATATTTATACTCTTACGTCATACATGTGCATTACTTGCACGTTCAATATACCATTCATACCTTACTGGTATGATCATCATGCTTCTTAATAGGAATCTCCTCGGTGCATTGAACTCATGCACTACTCATTATACTGGCTTACATCCTCTCCTCACGTGACCACCGACGGTGACCACGATCCAAATTAAAAGGGCACTTCGCATTTCGCGATTTCAGAACTCCCATTGCAAGGAATTCTATTTTTCCTGACTCCCGAAATCCGAAAACCCAAAAGACCAAGGCTAATGTTTTCTTGTCTCTTTCATCTACATGACCCTTCACTCGGAATCTGGGGTCAATTATCAGACACACATTAGAATCTCGTATTTAGGTGAATCCGTGGACAACGCTCCACTGTTTCCCAACTTCTAATCTATGCGGACCCGGTAATCTAGATCCCACGATCCAGATCTCTCTGGAAATCAACGGACCTGATCAAATTGGTGATTTAACTGGCACGACTTTGGGAAGTCTACGCTTCCATTTCCCATAGATGAAACCTCAAAGATATAGATCAACGCCTCTCATTGATTCCAATCTAACGGATATTATTCCTCCTGAGATTATGAGTGATGAGAGGTTATCAACCTTATCTTCCTTGCCGATTAATTAGGTCTAATGGTCACCAATGGATCTCCAACCGACGGTTGTGATTATGTCGCGATTTCGCATTTCGTGACTTCGGGACTTCTATTATGGAGAACCTCAAATCCTTTGATCTTCGGAATTGCGAAATTCCGGTATCTCCTCGCAACTAACTAGTGTGCTACTTCCTGGGATCGAACAACCCGAAACGTTTCGGTTCTTTCTGAATGGATCTTAACTCTAAATCCCATCCAATCTTCAAAATTCTTTTCTGAAGGATTTCTCCTACTATATCTTCTGAGATTTTTTTTATTTAAGTTACTTACAGGGCAAATCTCATAGTCCTAACTCATACGGGTGTTACCCTCTCCTTATGGAAATGACCAACAAGGGTCACTCTTAGGAATTAGCAACAGTCTCAAAGGACTCCTCAAACAAGTTATCCTCATGGTCGATTTTAACCATTATAGGTCAGGTAAATCTGACCCTACGTATTTTCACCAGTCCTCTCAATCATGAGGAATTGTATGCTCAAGGTTTAATCTCTTAATAATACAGTGGTCATAACTTTCTAAGGATCCTACCCATCCTTACCAGATTTCCCAAATCATGAAGGGGTTCTTCCTTTGGGTATTAATCCTTACCTAACCAGCCATCTTAATCACCAGAGACTCTACTTGCTTTAGCAGGTAGCCATCGTTCCGCTAAAACAGAACAACTCAGTTCATGTCCCTTGTCTGGCTCGTGCAGCTTCATAGCACAATTTATTCTACCTCTGTCATTCGCACTCAAATCTTATCCGTGATAATGATCAGTGCATCCCTACTCCTATAAGAGTAGTTTCCATTTTAACAGAAGGGTTATAGGAATTTCCAAGTTACAGTTTCATTCTGCAGTCCTTCTTCTTAAAGAGAAACGCAGATAACAATATCTTCTAACACGGCTCGTGCCTGAGCCCAAGCAGGCCAAGTGTTGTAACCATGCTCTGATACCACTTTGTAACATACCTGCTACTTAAACAAAATTTTCCGGTCCTCTGTCGGACTCGAACCCCTAAATAACCATGGAGACCCAGCGTAAGCTGGCTTTTTCTCTCTCCTACACGGCCTTCTGCACCTTGACCGCAGTCTTTTCTGATCTTAATTTTAGGTTATCGGGGTTTCATCTTTCCCGTTGCCAAGAGTTCTTGTACTTTGCAATCCCCGATCACCGATGAGCTCCTTTTGGCCTTAGCCCCTCCCTGGCTAGGCTCCTAGTCCACACGACCGTGCACTCAAGACCGCGGCCTTATAACTTTCCTTTCGTCGGGGTTTCGGGCTTTCTAATATCAAAGTGCATATGCACCTTGGATCTGCGATCCTCCAATTCCCGACACTCTCCAACTTTCTCTAGTCCCCTGGGCTAGTCTTATGGGGTCCATACGACCTCCCTCTATATGACTGCCACCTTACCTCTCGTCGGAGTTTTGGGGTTTTCAATGCCAAAGTGCATATGTCCACGGGATTCACGATTCCTCGAATCTCGACTCTCCAGTTTGCTGATAGCTAGCCCCTCACGATGGCACTATCCTCCTTCTCTGATGTGTGGATAGTTGGTCCCCACTCATCGGGGTTTTGGACTTCGCGATTCTGAAATGCAGAGATTTCATGTCCACGGAATCCTCGATATGCCGATCCCCGACTTTCTTCGGATCTCCGACACGCGTCTTAAATGGATGGACTGTCCAGGTTAAGCCTTAGACTTCTCCAAACGCCAACCCAAAATGAACTTATCTGTGCGAGTCCCGATGGCCCAAACGTCAATGACTCCTGATGGTTGCCACCTGTCCCAATCAGATGGATGGCTCTGATTGTATCGGGGGTTTCACCATGGATTTCCCCGACCTCTTGCTCATAGAACTCCTGATTTTTTGACTCTCTTCAGATCTCCGCCACGTGTCTCACCCTGATGGATGGTCCAGATCTGATCTCGCTATTTTGAGACTTATAACATCCTAAATCCCTCGACCTCAAGATCTCCGATATCCCAATGCCGAATATCCTGAATCTCTACGGATTTTTGACACCTCTCTCCCCAACCGGACGGCTCAGATTTTACCGGAGTTTTCACTTCGGACTTCCCCGATCTCCTGTCCACGTGAATGTCGATATCCCGACTCCCGATAGTAAACCTCGATCTCTGCCACGTGTATCCTCAAAAAGATAGTCCAGATCTTCCTGGCGTTTTGAGACTTGAAGTGTTTCGATTTTCTTGTTCTTGAGAATCCCAATATGTCGATGGCTGGAGTCCCGATGGTAACCCTCGGGCAGTTCCTGTCCGATCCGATGGATGATGGGTAATTGGACCAAGATCTAATGGTCTAGATCTGTTCTTCCTGTGCACACTCCAGAGACTAAACTCCGAGCATATTAACCCAATCCAATGGCCGATGGGATTTCTGAATGAGATCCAACGGCTGTTGACCTCCCCCCTTCTATATGCTTAACTTGGTACACCCCGGACGTAGAAACCAATGGTCCAGGTCTCCTTCTCTAGCCGATCTGATGGCTCAGGTCTGTCCCACCTTGTGCATTTATTTCACTACTTCATGGATGTGGAAAGATCAACGATCCAAATGTTCTCATGGACCTTGGGGAACCTACGATCCTGATTTCCTCGCTATTCACGAAGATAGAGGGAAAAGGGGCAATATGTGTAACGCTCTTACTACCTCCATCAATCTGATGGTCGTGAATGACCATGGGTCTTCTGACAGAATCTCATCCGTCGATTTGTTACTTATCCCTACGCTGCTACTTCATAATTTTAAGAGGGTCATTCCTCCTCGTGTAGGGTTATTAAGACTTGCGCTTTCAAGTCCTTTTTCTAGGTTCTGGGTGAACCTTTTCAAGGAGGGAAAGTCTCTGTGACAAGATCTATTCTGGGGCATCCCTGGAGATGGGTAAGGGGAAACAAACTTCCGAGGATGGACTGGAAGTCTGACTTGGTTCGACTCATGCATAATTAAATTCATTTATCAACATAAGCCATGCATGGTCTTTCTGTTATAATCATATATCTAACATTACTTATCGAAACACTACACAAACATTCTTATACTGAAATTGTTCACAATTTCACAGTTTATGAGTATATATGTCAGCATATGAATTTCAAGATGCAATATGAACAATAGACTTATCAGAAATAACTTCAGAAGTGGGTACAATTGCTGAGAGGGGTGCTCGTTTCCACCCAACCGTAGGCATAGCGACTCCCAACGGATTTACCACTAGCCACCCCCGAGCCGAGACCACGATGTTGTGAGACTGCATCTCTCTGTCTGCCAGTGACCAGGAGTGAAGGTTGCAATCCTTCCTCTCTGCTATCACTCACTCTGCGTAATGCCAGAGTTCCCCTCGCGTCTTCCCTCTCAATCGCTTCTTCCATACGCCTTATCCTCTCACGAGGTTGCATGTGGCGCGATTACCCTCACGCTGATCAGGCCTGACGGCTCTACGGATAGGCAGTTCACCTCCCCATCCCTCACTAAGCCATCAACCTGTCAGCCTGCAAGGCATTAAATTTTTAGGGCTAGCGAGCCGCTTTTGGTTCTCCGGGCCAGTGGATTCCAAAGACAATATTTAATTCTTGGTGGAAGTTAACGCCCCCTTTCCAGGTGCCCTCCACCGCCATCATGGTCTCTTTTTCTGCACATCCCCTCTCAGCAGTCCTGAAATATAAATTCATAATGTTATTTATATTCATCAACCTTCTTCATAAGGTCCATTCACATCATACATTCACATTTTCATGATGCTTTAGCATGGTAATTCCTGTATTAGGATTAATTACAAATTTGGGGGAAACAGGGTGTTACAGTATCATTGGATGCATTTGTTTCTAAGATGAGCTGTAGTGAAATATCTGGAAGATGTAGTCTTGGAAGATTTTGTATCTTCTGTTTTATTATTTGAACAACTGTTGTCATCTTGTCATTCCAAGGCATTGTCTTACTTAGGCGTTTCTGTAATATCCTTATGTGTTTGGCCTAATTTTCATAGAATTGTCTAATGTAGTTTAGACATCCAAGGAATCTCTGCAACTGCTTTTGATCCAGAATCTCATCTGGAAATTTAGAGAGTTTCTTAAGCATATGATCCTGGAGTTTTACTACTCCTTTGGATAGGATGAGTCCCAAATACTCAATTTTAGTCTGAGCCCAACAAAGCTTAGACTTTCTTAATACCAAACCACGGTGAAACAAAAGATCATATACAATTTGCAAATGTTGTACATGAGACCTGCTATCAACTGAACAAACAAGAAGATCATCAATATATACAATAACAAAACTTAAATGCTTAAAGATATCATCCTACAAGTTGTCCTTTTCCCACAGTAAGCAAGATCTTACCATTTGTTAATTTACTTACCTGCAATCATAGTATATTGCTGAAAGTAGCAGTAGTTATAAGATGGATTCACAGAAAGGATTATCTACCTCATATGATTTGTCCTCTGATGTCAACTACAAACCTAGTAAATGGTATGAGAACTTTCTCAGTAATTCTTCTTCGCCAAAGTCTTTATATAATACTCGACTCATAACTCAAGAGTATGATCCTGACGTCAATTGGCGCATGCCTGAGATCGAACCTACCAAAATATATGATCTCCCTATGTTTAATTTTAAAGCTTCTACACTGTTTCGTTATTGTTCACACAATGTTCCTTTATCATTAGGACAAAGTGTCTATCAAATACCTTTGATCTGACAGTTAAACATTGATTGGGGATTAGAGAATGGATATAAATATGTCCACCTAGGTCTCATTTAGTTTGGTATCAATCCTCTTGTTAGAACTGGTTTAAATACTTATGTTCTTAGTTGTATAATCGACTCTCGTCATAATAAGTTTTCAGATGCTCTAATTTCGGGTTTCCAAGCTCCCCTACATAATGGGCCAGTCTGGTCATCAACATTACCCAGATTCCAAGTCTCCTTGATTGATCCATACATTTCTTCACTTCTTCAAGCCTATGTCCAATTCTCTGGCTTTGATATGGCCGAATCATCATATATTGCCTAGTTGCACATGACGACATGTCTTAGATTTATATCTACCACTATTCCAGCTTTGAATCCAAAGCTAGTTCAACGCGCAAAAAATGAAAGTGTGGTGGTTGGTCTCGATAATTTCACCCCTCACCCTTGGATTTTTCAAACTCATAGTGCCAAAAGAGTGGTCAGCAGATTATCAGCCGATCCAATCTCGTATAACACCAACAACAACCCAACAACTGATAATTGATAGGAATTATTTAGGAGATAGAGTCATAAGGATAGGAAGATCTCAAATTTTAATATCTCTAGATCTCGAACGATAATTCTCTACCTTATCTACCAGTACTTCTGATTCATATCCCAGGACACCTTCTTCCTCTGATAATTCACATACTACCTCATGTTCTTCCTCTTTTAAGAACCCTATATATAAACCTGTTGCAAATAAATCTAAGTTAGATGATCACCTTTTATTTCATCAAAATGGATCAAAAAATTGTTATTTCTGCCAAAAGGGCATCGCTTCTTAGAAAGAGTCTTCAAGTGAACCTCTTGTAAAGCACATCCCATCTGCTCCTAAGAATTTAAGAACTTACCAGTCCAAAGTTGAACACAATGGACAACATTCTGACTATTTTGAATGCCAAGAAGTCACAGTCCCTCTTATTAAAATGATGAACTACCCATTGCCCAGAGGAGACAAAGATAAGTCTGCCACTTTGCCTCAAAGAAATATAGGACCTGGGAATCATACTCCCTCGTTCAAAAATAACCTAGTAGTAGATCTCGACTTTATTTAGTATAGAAAAGAAGATGCTGAGAAATAATAAGGCATAGTGAGGTTACAAAACTACACTAACTACCAATCTGTCTGTCTTGCCCAAAATCTAGATGATATGGCACAAGACATTGTTCATACCAAAACACACATGAATTGTCTGCACGCTAAGATTGATAGTCTTGAACATAATCAAGAGACACTTAACTCACAACTTGTACAGATTCTAGATAAACTAGATACAATTCAGACTGCAGTCCAAAGTCTAAAAGATTCTTTTGATAAGGAGAAAGAATCGTCTTCTCCTATTAGATACACTAATTTAGAAAAACAAGCTTCTTACAAATGGTTTGGTGATCCTTCTACTTCTACTGGAGAACATAAACATTTGACTCTCAAACAACTAGCTACAGAATTAGCAAATCCCACTCTTGCTAGAATAGCCCAAGTTATTCTACTAGCTTCAGAAAATCTAGATCTAGTCAAATCCCAATTCTCTTCTTTACAAGAAGAAATCAAGTCCAAACAACATAAGACTATCCCCCTAGTTCCTTTCATAAAAGGGATAGATGAAGCTGAAAGCTCCCAAACCAATGCACCCAGATCTTCTGACGATGATGCAGGAGGAAATCCTTTCTAGTTAGTATGGGAAAAGTGGTGCTATGAAAAATATGGTTCCAGCAAGAAAGTCCCATTTGGTCCAACAAACTCTAATGAGCATGCCTCATTCAGCAGAGAAAATATAGACCCATCTCATGTGTCTAACCTTAACTTCCGATCTCACAATGAGATAATGATTATATTTCAAAAATGGCAAGCTTGGGCAAAGACCCATAAAATTATGTTTAGAAACAGAGTTGCTTGGAATGAGTTATCTCTTAGGTTAACTTGGGGATTCACGGGGAACCTCGGACTCTGGTGGGACAGAGTTAATGAAGCAGATAAGCTTAGAATAATGAACCATGACAACCCAATAGAAGAGCTTATCAAAGTTGTAGTGCACGAGTTCTATGGTAGCACCAAGATAGATTCTGCTCATTATGCTGATATGTTTATGAGCCAAAAATTATGTCATATTTCTCAGTTACCAAAATTTCTCTGCACCATGCAGGATATTTTCTACAAAGTTCTTAAACCAGGCAATGTTGCTTATTTAAGAAAATATCTTTTTGCAATGCCTGGGAAAATTCCTGATCTTGTTAGAGAAAGACTTGAAAATTTGGAAATTGGTTTAGAAGAACTCTCTCTAGCAGGATTGCATGAACACATAGTCACAACCCTACATAAAGAATGTCTAAGAAGACAAATAAACAAGTCTGTTAAGAACCAATTAGGGTTTGATGCTAGTATATGTGATACTTTCGCTGAAGCGTATCATTTTGGTTGTCAAAAACAAGGTAAAAAGAAAGACTTATGCAAGAAAGAGTGTGGTTTCTTTAAATGCACTAGGAAACATAAATTTAGACCCTTTACGAAAAAGTTTCCTAAACTATTTTAGAAAAGCAATCCAGGACCTAGAAAAGCCTATTTCAAATGCAGGCCTAATCCAACCCATGCCAAAGCATCCTCTTTATTTATCTATAAAAATCCTAGCCATTGGGCTTCTCAGTGTCCTCTACGTCAGAAAACCAAATTTCAAACAAAGATAATGGATCTCTTCCAAACAAGATATGATCCTGCAGATTGGGAAATGGTTTATGAATGTTCAGATGGTGAATTCCTTTCAGTCACTGAACCAGATGAGTCTGATACTTCTTCTATTGACTTTTAGTTTGAATCTGATCAATCCGAGATCACTGATACTATGAACTTTCTTGAAATTAAAATGATGTCAACTCTTTCTGACCTCCCTTCTCTCCTCCACCAAAGGTCAGTTCTTGAATAGAAACTGACAGGCTTAACCCCTGGCCAGTTTCAACTTTCAAAAAGGTACCATGCTTAGATTGCTCTTCTCTCTTCACAAATTGCCCGACACCAGCAACCAAGCATGGTGAATATTCAGGACTACACTCCCAAGGATTCTGAATTCACTACATCTCAATCCAAAGGCAATAAGGCACAAAAACAAGTTTCTACATATCTTCAAGAAATAAGAGAAGAAGAACAGGAAGAAGATTCTCTAGATAAAACCATTCAGAATCTAGAAGAGTCAATTAAAGAAAAGGAAACATTAATGACTGAGTTATGGAGAAACCTTAAAATGAAAAAGGAAGAATTGAAATTTCTTAGAACAAAAAGATGAACAATGGGAAAGAGAAATGTTCAATCATGACACAGAAATTGAATCTAGTGAATTTAAGCAGATCAATGGCTTTGAAGATAGACTAGTGATTTCTGTGGACATAAAATTCCTAGGATATCTGCAGTACACATTAGATGCACAATTGGATACAGGTGCTATGAATTCTTGTGCAAAGTATGGATCAATACCATCCTACTATTGGAAGCCTATTAACATTGCTTTCAGAGCAGTGAACAAGACTGAGATCAAAATCCAGTCTTTTGCCCCAGATTTCCCAATAATAATTCAAGTAGCCAAGATAGTTGTCAATCTTTATTGCTTTGATACTGGCGAAGATATCTTGCTAGGACAAGATTTTGTAAATATATGTTTTTCATTTACTATAGGAAGTAATTTTGTACATATTACAGTTTTGGGAAAAACTATAACAGTTCCCAGCAATTCCTCCTATGAATCTAGAATTGCAGTAAAGAAATCTCTCCCTCAAATAGAAGAATCTGCTGAAAAGATAGTCCAGATCCAAAAGATAGTGAACAATGTAGAGAAACATGGATTAGCAATAATAAATGATGTCAAAGAAAAGATAGAGAAAGATTGTACATTAGAACATCCTAATGCCTTCTGGACAAGGGAACAATATTTTGTCAGCCTTCCCTACAAAGAAGATTATGTTGAAAAGCCACAAAAGGCTTCAGCCAATCATATGTCTCCCACTGAAATGGAATACTGTCATAAGGAGATGAAAGAACTCTTGGAAAGAAAGCTGATAGAACCCAACAGAATCCCTTGGGCTTGTCCGACGTTCTATGTGAATAAACACAGTGAACAAAAGTGAGGAAAACCTAGAAAGGTCATAAATTACAGAGCTTTAAATGAAGCTCTTCTCCCTATCAGATTTCCTCTGCCATCCAAAGAGTTATTATTCTCTTATATTGGTAAATGAAATGTCTTCAGCAAGTTTGATTTGAAAAGTGGATTCTGGAAAATTGGCATAGTCCCTAAAGATAGGTACAAGACAACCTTCACGGTACCTAACGAACAGTATCAATGGAGAGTAATGCCTTTTGGAATGAAGAATGGACCTTCAGAGTTCTAGAAAAGGATGGATGATATCTCTAAGAATTTAAGTTTTGTTATTGTATATATTGATGATCTTCTTGTATGTTTAGTTGATAACATGTCTCATGTACAATATTTGCAAATTATATATGATCTTTTGTTTCACCATGGTTTGGTATTAAGCAAGTCTAAGCTTTGTTGGGCTTAGACTAAAATTGAGTATTTGGGACTCATCCTATCCAAAGGAGAAGTAGAAATCCAAGATCATGTGCTTAAGAAACTCTCTGAATTTCCAAATGAGATTCTGGATCAAAAGCAGTTGTAGAGATTCCTTGGATGTCTAAACTACATAAGACAATTCTATGAAAATCAGGCCAAAGACATAAGGATATTATAGAAACACCGGAGTAAGACAATGACTTGGAATGACAAGATGACAACAGTTGTTCAAATAATAAAATAGAAGATACAAAATCTTCCAAGATTACATCTTCCAAATATTTCGCTATAACTCATCCTAGAAACAGATGCATTGAATGATACGTGGGAAGTTGTATTACTCCAGAAAAATGGACCAAAGCTGGAAGAAGTCTGTATATATGATTCTTGTTGCTTCACAGATACAGAATCAAAATATCCCTCATCCCATAAAGAAATACTTGCTGTAAAGAATGGGATTAAGAAATTTAGATTGTTTTTGAAACATGTTCATTTCATAGTTAGAACTGATCTGAAGCACATGAAAGGAATGTTGACTAATCAACGTCTTCTTGAATAGGAAAATAATAGAGTTCTAAGATGGAGTCTATGGCTTGATGGTTTTGATTTTGACATACAGTACAAGCCAGGAAAGGAAAACTCTATTGCTGATCTCCTCACCAGGGAAGTTGCACTTCCTAGAGATCAAACAATTAAATGGCTTCATCCTCCTTGAGCATACTAGATGCTCCTCCAGGATTCAAATGGATCCTATTCTGTAAAAATTGTAAATATTGATATTGCTTTGAGTGTTTAGAATTTTGTATAAAATCCAGTCCTGAATGTAAAAATATTCTAAACAGCTGGGTACAGTTGAAGAATCACCTTAGCTCTTTCCTAAGCTATTCCAGGACTAGTCATAATATAACTAGAGGAATAATCACTAGAGGTCCTTTCTAAGGACAAGTCTATATTTACATCTATACTCCAGATATTTCTTATGCAGATTATTGTGCAATAATGAAGTAGACCAAGTATGATTGTTCATGATGGATTCTCTTTGATTGTTCTACATTCAAAGACTATCTATACTGGTGGTCTGGTTGGATATACTTGTTACTTTGGACTTATTGTCCCAAAGACATTTTGTTCTTCGGTAGCAGCAAAGATGCATTCAGGCAGTGGTTACAAGAAAAATTTGAGGAAGTAGCTCATTACAATGCATGGCTTGTATTTAATCTATCATTTCATGGCAGTGAGCTAGTTTTTGAAGAGTTTGATCCACCCAATCCTCAAGCATACAAAGTGACCAGTGAATTCTATGGATACCTTTGCGTACATGAAGATGAGCTCATCCCAACAATGCAAGGATCAATGTTCTACAGATGTTTTAATGGAATGCCACCTTTTTCTGATATCCATGGATCTCCTCCCAATAGTCACTACAATTACGATAGCGGTGACTCATTTGATTCCATAGCAGAACATAACATCGATAACTGGATCGAAGCGTGATGGGCCATGAGTCATATTTTGTCTTTTGTAATAATTTGATTCCATTCATGTCTAACGAGCCGACAGTGGTGTCTCATCTATTTCGTGGGTTCCAGTTGAATTCCATAGTATTTTATAGTGGTGTCATTTCTAACTCCACTATGTATTTATAATAATTATCTTAATGATCAGTTCCATGGGTTCCTGTAGAACTCCACTTTGTATCTGAAATAATTTAGTGGTGTCATGTCAAACCCCACTATGTACTAGGAATATTTCTCTTTATTTCAAGTCATTCCATAAATGTTGGTATGGGTCCCCATATGGCCGAGCCTTGGAGGGATGAGATAATAGATGGAGTCCACCAGCTACCCCATCCACTTGAAGGAATCTTTCTTTCTCACAGGCAGTTGTCAGTTCCTATCTACCGATTACCTACTATGAATTGTATAAATAAAGCTCTGGGGGTCTCATTTGGGATTATCATAGAGCGGAGTTGGAGTTGGAGAGTCTGAGAGTCTGTGTCTGTGTCTGTGTTGAGGAGTGTGTATCCTCTTCACTCGCCTTCAGGAACTTGTGAATGAAAAAAACTGATCTCAAGTGTAATTTTCTTCTGTGAGCTACTTCTATAATCTCTGTAAGTCTATATTCTTCTGTGTAAGTCTATAATATCTCTTACAAGAGTGTTTGTATGATCCTACTCTGTAAAATTGGTATTAGAGCCAAGTGACAAGTTTCTGAAAGTATTATACAGATTTTTCTTGAGTGAATTCTTCTGGATATGAGCCTTGTGTTCAGGATATATATGTTGTGAGATGTGTAAATGAAAATAGTGGATGAAGTGGTCCTTTTCCCAATATCCCTACCTGGCGCGCCAATTGAAATCAAGATCATACTCTTGAGTTATGAGTAGAGTATTATATAAAGACTTTGACAAAGAAGAATTACTGAGAAAGTGCTTATACCATTTCTGGGTTTGTACTTGACATTAGAGGACAAATCATATGAGGTAGATAATCCTTTCTGTGAATCTATCTTTTAACTAATTATACTTTCAACAATATACTACGATTGCAGGTAAGTAAATTAACAAATGTTAAGATCTTGCTTACTGTGGGAAAAGGAAAACTTGTAGCACTCCATGCCTTCTTCAGCTTCAATGACTATCTCTCTGTCCTACAACAACTACTGGACACCACAGTCAAGGGGCCACTTCATCTGCTATTTTCATTTACACGTCTCATAATAAATATATCCTGGACACAAGGCTCGTATCCAGAAAAATTCACTCAAGAAAAATCTTTATATTAATTTCAGAAACTTGTCACTTGGCTCTGATACGAATTTTACAGAGTAGGATTTTCTAATTATGTAGTTAGTTGTTTGAGAGTCAAATTTTTATGTTCTCCAGTAGAAGTAGAAGGAGCACCAAACCATTTGTAAGAAGCTTGTTTTTATAAATCAGTGTATCTGATAGGAGAAGATGGTTCTTTCTCATTATCAAAAGAATCTTTCAGAATTTGGATTGCAGTCTGAATTGTATCTAGTTTAACTAGAATCTGTACAAGTTGTGACTTAAGAGTCTCTTGATTATGTTCAAGACTATCAATCTCAGTGTGCATACCATTCATGCGTGTTTTGGTCTGGATAATGTATTATGCCATATCATCTAGATTTTGGGTAAGACAGATAGATTGGTAGTTAGCGTAGTTCTGTAACCTCACTATGTCTTGGGATTTCTTAGCATCTGCTTTTCTATACTGAATAAAGTTGAGATCTTCTACTAGGTTATTTTTGAACGAGGGAGTATGATTCCCAGGTCCTAGATTTCCTTGAGGCAAAGTGGCAGACTTATCTTTGTCTCCTCTGGGCAATGGGTAGTTCATCATTTTAATAAGAGGGACTATGACTTCTTGGCATTCAAAACAGTTAGAATGTTGTTCATTGTGTCCAACTTTGGACTGGTAAGTTCTGAAATTCTTAGGAGCAGATGGGATGTTCTTTACAGGAGGTTCACTAGAAGACTCTTTTTGAGAAGGGATTCCCTTTTGGCAGAAATAACAATTTTCTGATCCCTTTTGATGAAATAAAAGGTGATCATATAACTTAGATTTATTTGCAACAGGTTTATATACAGGGTTCTTAAAAGAGGAAGAACGTGAGGTAGTACGTGAATTATTAGAGGAAGAAGGTGTCCTGGGATATGAATCAGAAGTAATGGTAGATAAGGTAGAGAATTGTCGTTCGAGATCTGGAGATCTTGAACTTTGAGATCTTCCTATCCTTAGGACTCTATCTCCTGAATAATTCCTGTCAATTATCAGTTGTTGAGATGTTGCTGGTGTTATACAAGATTGCATCGGTTGATAATCTGTTGACCACTCTTCTGGCACTGTGAGTTTGGCAAATCCAAGGGTGAGAGGGGTGACATTACCGGGACCAACCTCCACGCTTTAATTTGTTGCGCGTTGAACTAGCTTTGGATTCAAAGCTGACATAGTGGTAGATACAAATCTAAGACATGTTGTCTTGTGCAACTGGGCAATATATGATGATTCGTCCATATCAAAGCTAGAGAATTGGACATAGGCTTGAAGAAGTGAAGAAATGTATGGATCAGTCAACTTTCAAAAAGGTACCATGCTCAGATTGCTCTTCTCTCTTCACAAATTTCCCGACACCAGCAGCCAAGTGTGGTGAATATTCAGGACTACAATCCCAATGATTATGAATTAACTACATCTCAATCCAAAGGCAATAAGGTGCAAAAAGAAGTTTCTACATATCTTCAAGAAATAAGAGAAGAAGAACAGGAAGAAGATTATCTAGATAAAACCATTCAAAATCTAGAAGAGTCAATTAAAGACAAGGAAACATTAATGACTGAGTTATGGAGAAACCTTAAAATGCAAAAGGAAGAATTGTACTTTCTCAGAACAAAAAGAGATGAACAATGGGAAAGAGAAATGTTCAATCATGACAGAGAAATCAAATCTAGTGAATTTAAGCAGATCAATGGCTTTGAAGACAAACTAGTGATTTCTGTGGACATAAAATTCCCAGGATATATGCAGTACACATTAGATGCACAATTGGATATAGGTGCTATGAATTCTTGTGCAAAACATGGAGCAATACCATCCTACTATTGGCAACCTATTAACATTTCTTTCAAAGCAGTGAACAAGACTGAGATCAAAATCCAGTCTTTTGCCCCAGATTTCCCAATAATAATTCAAGGAACCAAGGTAGTTGTCAATCTTTATTGCTTTGATACTCTAGCAGATATCTTGCTAGGACAAGATTTTGTAAATAGATGTTTGTCGTTTACTATATGATTTAATTCTGTATACATTACAGTTTTGGGAAAAACTATAATAGTTCCCAGCAAGTCCTCCTATGAATCTAGAATTGTAGTAAAGAAATCTCTCCCTCAAATAGAAGAATCTACTGAAAAGATAGTCTGGATCTAGAAGATAGTGAACAATGTAGAGAAACATGGATTAGCAATAGTAAAGGATGTCAAAGAAAACATAGAGAAAGATTGTACATCAGAACATCCTAATGCCTTCTAGACAAGGGAACAATATTTTGTCAGCCTTCCCTACAAAGAAGATTATGTTGCAAAGCCACAAAAGGCTTTAGCCAATCATATGTCTCCCACTAAAATGGAATACTGTCATAAGGAGATGAAAGAACTCTTGGAAAGAAAGCTGATAGAACCCAACAGAAGCCCTTGGGCTTGTCTAGCGTTCTATGTGAATAAACACAGTGAACAAAAGTGAGGAAAACCTAGAATGGTCATAAATTACAGAGCTTTAAATGAAGCTCTTCTCCCAATCTGATTTCCTCTGCCATCCAAAGAGTTATTATTCTCTAAGATTGGTAAATGCAATTTCTTCAGCAAGTTTGATTTGAAAAGTGGATTCCGGCAAATTGGCATAGTCCCTAAAGATAGGTACAAGATAGCCTTCATGGTACCTAATAGAAAATATCAATGGAGAGTAATGCCTTTTGGACTGAAGAATGCACCTTCAGAGTTCCAGAAAAGGATGGACAATATCTTTAAGCATTTAAGTTTTGTTATTGTATATATTGATGATCTTGTTTGTTCAGTTGATAGCAAGTCTCATGTACAACATTTGCAAATTATATATGATCTTTTGTTTCACCGTGGTTTGGTACTAAGCAAGTCTAATCTTTGTTGGGCTCAGACTAAAATTGAGTATTTGGGACTCATCCTATCCAAAGGAGCAGTAGAACTCTAGGATCACGTGCTTAATAAACTCTCTGAATTTCCAGATGAGATTCTGGATCAAAAGAAGTTGCAGAGATTCCTTGGATGTCTAAACTACATCAGACAATTCTATGAAAATCAGGCCAAAGACATAAGGATATTACATAAACGCCTGAGCAAGACAATGCCTTGGAATGACAAGATGACAAAAACTATTCAAATAATAAAATAGAAGATACAAAATCTTCCAAGACTACATCTTCTAGATATTTCACTATAGCTCATCCTAGAAACAAATGCATCCAATGATATGTGGGCAGCTGTATTACTCTAGAAAAATGGACCAAAGCTGGAAGAAGTTTGTATATATGCTTTTGGTTGCTTCAAAGATACAGAATCAAAATATCACTCATCCCATAAAGAAGTACTTGCTATAAAAAATGGGATTAAGAAATTTAGATTGTTTTTTAAACCTGTTCATTTCATAGTTAGAACTGATCTAAAGCACATGAAAGGAATGTTGACTAATCAACGTGTTCTTGAATAGGACAATAACAAAGTTTTAAGATGGAGTCTATGGCTTGATGGTTTTGATTTTGACATACAGTACAAGCCAGGAAAGGAAAATTGTATTGTTGATCTCCTCACTAGGGAAGCTGCACTTCCTAGAGATCAAACAATTAAATGGCTTCATCCTCCTTGAGCATACCGGATGCTCCTCCAGGATTCAAATGGATCCTAGTCTGTAAAAATTGTAAATATTGCTATTTCTTTGAGTGTTTAGAATGTTGTATAAAATCCAGTCCTGAATGTAAAAATATTCTAAACAGCTGGGTATAGTTGAAGAATCACCTTAGGTTTGTCCTAAGCTATTTCAGGACTAGTCAGAATATAACTAGAGGAATAATCACTAGAGGTCCTTTCCAAGGACAAGTCTATATTTACATCTATACTCCAGATATTTCTTATGCTGATTATTATGCAATAATGAAGTAGACCAAGTATGATGGTTCATGCTAGATTCTCTTTGATTGTTCTACATTCAAAGAATATCTATACTAGTGGTCTGGTTGGATATACTTGTTACTTTGGACTTATTTTCCCAAAGACATTTTGTTCTTCGGTAGCAGCAAAGATTCGTTCAAGCAGTGGTTACAAGCAAAAGTTGAGGAAGCATCTCATTACAATGCATGGTTTGTATTTAATCTGTCATTTTAGGGCAGTGAGCTAGTTTTTGAAGAGTTTGATCCACCCAATACTCAATCATACAAAGTGACCAGTGAATTCTATGGAGACCTTTGCGTACCTGAAGATGAGCTCATCCCATCAATGCAAGGATCATTGCTCTACAGATATTTTATTGGACTGCCACCTTTTTCTGATATCCATGGATCTCCTCCTAGAAGTCACTACAATTACGACAATAGTGACTCATTTGATTCCATAGCAGAACATAACATCAATAACTGGATGGAAGCATGATGGGCCATGAGTCCTATTTTGTCTTTTGTAATAATTTGATTTCATTCATGTCTAATGGGCCAACAATGGTGTCCCGTCTGTTTCGTGGGTTCCATTTGAATTCCACTGTATTTTATAGTGGTGTCATTTCTAACTCCACTATGTATTTAGAATAATTATCTTAATGATTAGTTTCGTGGGTTCCTGTAGAACTCCACTTTGTATCTGAAATAATTTAGTGGTGTCATGTCAAACCCCACTATGTACTGGGAATATTTCTCTTTACTTCGAGTCATTACGTAAAATTTGGTATGGGTCCCTATATGGCCGAGCCCTAGAGGGACGAGATAATAGCTGGAGTCCACCAGCTGGTCCATCCACTTGAAGGAATCTTGCTTTCTCATAGGCAGTTGCCAGTTCCTATCTACCGGTTACCTGCTATGAATTGTATAAATAAATCTTTGGGGGTCTCATTTGGGATTATCGTAGAGAGGAGTCGGAGTTGGAGAGTCTGAGAGTCTATGTCTATGTCTAAGTCGAGTAGTGTGTATCCTCTTCACTCGCCTTCGGGAACTTGTGAATGAAAAACACTGATCTCAAGTGTATTTTTCTTCTGTGAGCTACTTCTATAAGATATGTAAGTCTATATTCTTCTGTGTAAGTATGTAATATCTCTTACAAGAGTGTCTGTATGATCCTACTTTGTAAAATTAGTATCAGATCCAAGTGACAAGTTTCTGAAAGTAATATAAAGATTTTTCTTGAGTGAATTCTTCTGGATACGAGCCTTGTGTTTAGGATATATAGATTGTGAGACATGTAAATTCAAATAGCATATGAAGTGGTCATTTTCCCAATATCCCTACCTAGCACGCCAATTGACGTTAGGCTCATACTCTTGAGTTATGAGTCGAGTATTCTATAAATACTTTGACAAAGAAGAATTACTGAGAAAGTGCTTATACCATTTACTGGGTTTGTACTTGACATCAAAGGACAAATCATATGAGGTAGATAATCCTTTCTATGAATCCATCTTTTAACTACCGCTACTTTCAGCAATATACTACGATTGCAGGTAAGTAAATTAACAAATGGTAAGATCTTGCTTACTGTGGGAAAACGACAACTTGTAGCACTCCACGCCTTCTTCGACTTCAACGACTATCTCTTTTTCCTACAACAACTTCTGGAGATGACAGTAAAGGGACCAATTCATCTACTATTTGTAGTTACACATCTCACAATCTATATATCCTGAACACAAGGCTCATATCCAGAATAATTCACTCAAGAAAAATATTTATATTACTTTCAGAAACTTGTCACTTGGCTCTGATACCAATTTTATAGAGTAGGATTTGCTAATTTTGTAGCTAGTTGTTTGAGAGTCAAATGTTTATGTTCTTCGGTAGAAGTAGAAGGAGAACCAAACCATTTGTAAGAATCTTGTTTTTCTAAATCAGTGTATCTGATAGGAGAAGATGGTTCTTTCTCCTTATCAAAAGAATCTTTTAGACTTTGGACTGTAGTCTGAATTGTATCTAGTTTATCTAGAATCTATACAAGTTGTGACTTAAGTGTCTCTTGATTATGTTCAAGACTATCAATCTCAGCGTGCAGACAATTCATGTGTGTTTTGGTATGGACAATGTCTTGTGCCATATCATCTAGATTTTGGGCAAGACAGACAAATTGGTGGTTAGCGTAGTTCTGTAACCTCACTATGCCTTATTATTTCTCAGCATCTGCTTTTCTATACTAAATAAAGTCGAGATCTACTACTAGGTTATTTTTGAATGAGGGAGTATGATTCCCAGGTCCTAGATTTCTTTGAGGCAAAGTGGTAGACTTATCTTTGTCTCCTCTGGGCAATGGGTAGTTCATCATTTTAATAAGAGGGACTGCGACTTCTTGGCATTCAGAACAGTCAGAATTTTGTCCATTGTGTTCAACTTTGGACTGGTAAGTTATGAAATTCTTAGGAGCATATGGGATGTGCTTTACAGGAGGTTCACTTGAAGACTCTTTCTGAGAAGGGATGCCCTTTTGGCAGAAATAACAATTTTTTGAACCCTTTTGATGAAGTACAAGGTGATCATCTAACTTAGATTTATTTGCAACAGGTTTATATACAGGGTTCTTAAAAGAGGAAGAACGTGAGGTAGTACACAAATTATCATAGGAAGAAGGTTTCATGGGATATGAATCAGAAGTACTGGTAGATAAGGTAGAGAATTGTCGTTCGAGATCTGGAGATCTTGAACTTTGATATCTTCCTATCCTTAGGACTCTATCTCCTGAATCATTCCTGTCGATTATAAGCTATTGGGCTGTTGCTGGTGTTATACAAGATTGGATCGGTTGATAATCTACTGACCACTCTTCTGGAATTGTGAGTTTGGCGAATCCAAGGGTGAGAGGGTTGACATTACCAGGACCAACCACCATGCTTTCATTTGTTGTGCATTGAACTATCTTTGGATTCAAAGATGGCATAGTGGTAGATACAAATCTAAGACATGTCGTCGTGTGTAATTGGGCAATATCTAATGATTCGGCCATATCAAAGCCAGAGAATTGGACATAGGCTTGAAGTTCTGTCATGCAATTTATTTTATGCTATGCATGAATGATTTCTTGTTGAATGTTTGAAATTTAAGAGAGAGAGGGAGTAAGGGAAACAAGTTTCAATTGTTTCTCTATCTAAGCAAGAGTTACTACAAGGAGTGTGTTCATAAAGGGTTCAAAGGTTTGTCTTTGAAAGCTCAGATAAGATAGCTTTTGTGCTCATTCCCACAGAAGTGCAGCTAGCCACAGGAGCCATGAAAGGAGTGTGCAGGCTGGGTAAAGTCTTAGAGTTGTGAACCTGAGTGAAGCATTGAGAGACTGTTGCTGCAGGGGTGTGCAAAGTCGAAGGAATTTCAACACTTGGAAGTGTTTGAAGGTCTGCCTCAAGGAGTGCATGCAGGATTTTTTTTTTTTTCAAGACTCAGAGTTGGAGAAAGTTCAGAAGGAATAGAGTCTCCAAAATTGTCGAAGGAAGAACAGGAAGTTTTTGCATTAGAACAGTGAGAAGGCGTTTCAATTTTGTGTCACAGGCAGTTGAGTACTGTGGGAAAACCACTTGGTAAAAAGTTGCAGACTTCCTTGAGAAGGAAAGAATAGATGATCAGAATTCTCTGTGGAGAATTTGCGAAGTCCCGTGAGCCATTAGATCTCACAGAGGAGCAGGGGAGTTACGGTGAGTGCTTTCGAGAGGTTTAATCTCAGGAGATGCAGAACCATAGATTCAATCCAATAGGGGCCGTTGGATTTACAAGTGGGTTTCTATTTCATGGTTTCGTAGATTGAAGTCCCGTAATCTCTGCAACAGGACTCGTGAAATCATGAAACGCGAAGTCCCGAAGGGACGAGAGGATTGTGTGGGCCATAGAATCAGCAGGGTGGATAGGTGGCACACTATCGACATGGAAGTCAAATTTTGTTGACCATTTTGGGGTTTCGTGGGGTGAAGTCTGGAAATATTTGCATTAGGATTTGTGAAATCATGAAGTCTGAATTTCCAACAGAATGAAGGGCTATTGAAAGTCAAATCTTGCAAGTGCATCAGAGTTTCGGTAATTCCGGTTTGAGGAATCGAGGGGACGAGTTGCTTAATATCACAACTCCTGAAATCACGATAAGGAGAAATCTGAAATAGGGAGAGAAAGGGTCAAGTGTTGATTGTTTTTGGGTTTCAGAGATTAAGAGACAAGACGCTTGACCACAGGGTTTGCAGAATCGTGAAGTCCGATCTCCCAAAGCGCGAAGGGAGATTCCTTGAGGTTTTGCTGTGGGTGTAGATTTCCTAAAAGGGAAATAGGAGAGCCAATTGTTGAGAGCTCTTAGGGCCAGTTGAAGAAGAAAGATCCTATGTACGTGGACTTCTGACCTGCGGGTTGAAGAAGGTTGCATCATCATTTGGTATCAGAGCCATAGAAAGGTTTCTTTGCTTTCTGTAGAAGGGAAAAGGAGAATTCACCATGCCACCGAGGAGAAGGGACAGGAAAACACCTGATCCACCAAAGGAGAGGGAAATGTCGAGAAGAAGGGGTACGTAGATGCCTGATCTAGCCATGGAGAGAGAAATGCGTGATTTACGTGCCAGACTTGAAGACATGGAGATGACATAGAGGCGTACAGTCGGTGTTGGGGATCTTAGTGATTCCGAAAGTGAAATTGAGGCTGAACATGAAGGGGAAGAAGTTGCAGCCGAAGATGCGGCAAACAAACGTTTGATTAGGGCTATTGCAAGAATGGGTGCAAGAGCAAAAATGGACATTCTAGTTTATGAGGGAAATTTGGATGCAGAGGAGCTTCTATACTGGATTAGAGCTCTAGACACATATTTTGACTATGAAGATGTCGAAGAGGAAAAGAAAGTCAAACATGCTGTCACAAGATTGAAGGGACATGCAACATTGTGGTGGGATGAACTACAAGCTGACAGATGCTGTAAAGGAAAGAAGAAGATCAAGAGATGGGACAAAATGATCGCAAATATGAAGGAAAAATTCATCCCCGGGGATTATCAAATTACTCTATTTCAAAGAATGCAAAACTTGAGACAGAAGCTGATGACAGTGAAAGAATATACTGAAGAATTCTACAGGCTGAACATCAGGGTAGGTCATCAAGAAAGTGATTATGAAAAGGTTGCTAGATACATGAATGGCCTGAGATACGACATTTAATATGAGATGAGCATGGTAACCATCTGAACGGTGGAAGATTCTTATCAGATGGCTCTAAAAGTGGAAGAGAAGTTGAGTCGAAAGAAGGGTCAAAGAGGCTGAGGCAGAAATCAGCCCAAAGGCAAATCAGTTTCCCAGGATAAAAATCATAAACCCAAGGAGGACTGGAAGAAACCTCAGACTCAAACTGAGAGAGGTGGAAGCTCACAGCGAGGGAAATATGCTAAACAAAGAGGGCATCATATCAAACAGAGAGGAGATTATGTTGATAATAATATTTTTCCTCGTACCAGAGGTAGAGGAAGAGGAAGAAGTGGAGTAATAACATGCTTCACATGTGGAAAGAATGGACACAAGTCTTACGAGTTTCCAGATAAAAAGAAAGAGAGTGGAGAGACTCACATTGCCGAAGCACAGAGGCGAGATATTGAGGCAGAAGATGCTTAAGGCGGAAGATCGTTGATGATGCGAAAAGCTCTTTTGACACCAGAGAAAGAGGTGGAGAGTTCAGTCCAAAGAAATAGACTTTTCCAGATTACTTGCAAGGCCAAGGATAGGGTATGCAAGGTCATTGTGGACAGCGGTAACACAGATAATCTCGTTTCAACAGAGATGGTAGAAAAGATGGAGATGGAGACGATTGATCATCCAAGCCCATACAGAGTTTCGTGGCTACAAAAAGGACATCAGGTAACTGTCACTAAACAATGTTTAGTTGAATTTAAGATGGGAGGATATAATGATAAGATACTTTGTGTTGTTATTCCCATGGATGTTTTTCATCTATTGCTAGGTAGACCATGGAAATATGACAGGAATGTGCTTCATGATGGGAGAATGAACACATACACCATAGAGAAGAATGGGAGAACTCACATGTTGCTTCCAATCAAGGATAAGGAGGTGAAACCTGAAGTAAGCAACACTGTACTTCTCATGAGTGAGAAGGAACTTCTTACAGAGGTTAAGAAGAAGGAGAAATGACAATTCATTATGGTCAGGAAACCGAAGATTGTTTTGACCAGCACAAGAGTGGATGATTTACCAGAAGAGGTTCAGGAACTACTAGAAGAGTTCACTGACATAGTAGTGGATGAACTACCTTGTTCGTTGCCACCGATCAGAAGCGTGAGTCATCATATTGATCTCATACCAGGAGCTAGTTTGCCAAATAAAGCCACATACAGATTGATGCCGTAGGAGAATGAAGAAGTTAAAAGACAAGTCCAGTATTTTTTGGACAAAGGATTGGTCAGAGAAAGCTTGAGTCCATGTGTTGTTCCGACAATACTTATTCCAAATAAAGATGGAGGATGGAGGATGTGTACTAACTCGAGGGAAATTAATAAGATAACCATAAAGTACAGATTTCCATTGCCAAGGATGGATGATCTGATGGATTGCTTGAGTGGAGAAAAATTCTTTTCAAAGATTGATTTGAAAAGTGGTTATCATCAAATCCGTATGAGAGAAGGTGGCGAGTGGAAGACAACATTCAAAACCAATGAAGAGTTGTATGAATGGCTTGTTATGCTGTTTGGGTTAACAAATGCGCTGAGTAATTTCATGAGGTTGATGAATGAAGTCCTAAGGGAGTTCATCGGAAAGTTTGTCATTGTGTATCTGGATGACATACTGATTTTCAGTAAAATAGGGGCAGAGCATCTGAAACATTTGGCTACAGTCATGAAGAAATTACAGTAGGAGAAGCTATTGATAAACATGAGAAAATCCTTATTCATGAAGACAGAGCTCATTTATTTGGGTTTTGTTATTTCTGCAGATAAATTGAAGATGGATCCAGGTAAAGTGGAAGTGATCAAGAATTGGCCATCACGGAATAATATCATTGAGGTGAGAAGTTTTAATGGATTGGCTAGTTTCTACTGAAAGTTCATTAGGAATTTTAGTGGAATTAGTGCACCGATGATGGATACAATGAATAAAAGACACAAATATTTTCATTGGATAGAATAAGCTGAGAAGAGTTTTAATTTTTTGAAGAGGAAGATCACGAAACAACCAATTCTGGTGTTGCCGGATTTCCAAAAGACATTTCAAGTGAAATGCGATGCAAGTGGATTTGCAATAGGAGCAGTATTGAGTCAAGAAGACGGGCTGATAGCATACTTTAGTGAGAAGCTGAATGAAGAGAAAGTGAAATACTCCACTTATGATAAGGATTTCTATGCTATCATTCAGGCATTGAAGAAATGGAGACATTACTTAATTCCTAAAGAGTTTCTCTTATACAGTGACAATCATGCACTGCAATTTGTGACTCAATAGGAGAAGTTGAATCAAAGACATGTTGAATGGGTTGAATACATGAAAAATTTCACTTTTGTGATTAAACATATTTCTGCTACTGCTAACAAAGTTGTTGATGCTTTGAGCAGGAAGTGTTTTCTACTGCAGGAGTTCAAAGTCAAAACGTTGGGTTTTGATGATCTCTGGGACATGTACAAGGATGATCCAAATTTTAAAGAGGTGTATGAAGCAGCTGAGAATCCAATTCTTAGAGATAGAAGCCAATGGGTAGAATACATGATCCAGGGAGGATTACTATTTAAAGGTAATCAACTTTGTATTCCAAAATGCTCCATGAGGGAGAATCTGTTGAAGGAGAAACACAGTGGAGGATTGGCCGGGCACTTTGGTCATCAAAAGACATTCGCAAAATTGAATGAGTCATATTTTTGGCCAGGAATGCGAGCAGGCGTTAAGAGATTCGTGGACAGATGTAGAATTTGCCAGCATTAGAAGGGCAGGAGACAGAATGCAGGGTTTTATCAACCATTGCCCATACCTGAGAAGTTGTTGGATGTAGTCAGCATGGATTTCATATTGGGGTTGCCAAGAACAAAAAGAGGGTTTGACTCAATATTTGTGGTGGTGGATAGATTTTCCAAGATGGCACACTTCATTCCATGTCAGAAAACCAGTGACACAACTCACACTGCGAATCTGTTTTTCAAAGAAGTCATTTGACTTCATGGCTTACCAAGGAGTATAGTTTCGAATCGAGACACTAAGTTCATAGGAAACTTTTGGAGGAACTTATGGAAGAAGCTGGGAACTAACTTATCATTTAGTTCGGCTTATCATCCTCAGATGGATGGACAGACATAATTGGTGAATAGAAGTCTGGGAGACTTGCTAAGAAGCTTGGTGACAGAACACCACAGCCAGTGGGACAACATATTACCACATGCGGAGTTTTCTTATAACGAATCAGTTAACAAAAGCATGGGGTAGAGTCCATTTCAGATTGTCTATGGCATGCAACTGAGAGGAATTTATGAATTGACAGATTTAGAATAGACTGCGATTAGGAGCGCTAGTGCAGAAGATTTCGCAGAGGCAATGAAGGAACTTCACAGCTAGGTGAAGGAGTGATTATGGAATTCGAGCTAGGAATATAAGAGCAGAACATATCAACACAAGAGACAACTTCAATTTGAGGTTGGTGATTTGATCCTTGCACATTTGAGAAAGAAAATGTTTCCGAGAGGAACATATAATAAACTAAAGATGAAGAAAATCAGACCATGTAAGGTCTTGAAGAAATTTGGGGAAAGTGCTTTCGAGATTGAATTACCTGATGGGATCGAAATTTCTCTGATATTCAATATCTCAGACTTGTACCCATATAAAGCTGAGGAAACAGGGACAGGAAATGAAAATCCAGAGGTCCAGTGGACAAAATAGATTCCAGTTGTAGAAAAGCCGCAGATGGAGCGCATACTGGACAAAAGGGTCGGTAAGAAGACCAGGCGAAAGCAATACTTTGAATATTTGGTCAAGTGGAAGGGCCATCCAATTGAATATGCCATCTAGGAGAATGAAGCAAAGATCTAGAGGCATAGACAGACCGTACGTGAGCTCATGGACAAGAGCCCATGAAAATTTTCAAGCAAGGGAGTATGATGTAGGAGCATCTCAAGCGAGACAGCGTGGAGACAAAAGATAGTTGGAAAAGCGCCCAACGTAAATTTTGAAAATGTCTTGAAACATTAATGAAGTCATCAAGTGGAGGCACACTTGTAAAATGTAAATGGACCTTGAGTGATCCTCTCTCGTCCTTAGTAGGTAGGAGGCATTTATGATATTTAATGCAAGTAGATAGAATTTAATTCTAGATTAGAGAGTTTTAGAGCGAAAGAGGGAAATGGGATATAGACACCCTCATTGTGTATTGTAAGAGGATGATGCAAATTGAGAGCATAGAGCATAGTAGTGAAGAACATTTCCGAGAAGAGAAGAGCATACAGAGCCGGAACAGAGAACTTGTGTTTGAAAAACACCCATGTACAAAGATTTGAATTAATAGAAGAAGTCTTAATTCAGATTCATAGTGTTGTATTTGTTTCTTGTATGGGTATGCTAAATGGTATGTTCATGGTTTTACTCTTTCTGTCATGCAATTGCTTTTATGCTATGTATGAATGATTTCTTGTTGAATGTTTGAAATCTGAGAGAGAGAGAGGGAGTAAGGGAAATGAGTTTCAATTGTTTCTCTATCTGAGCAAGAGTTCCTGCAAGGAGTGCAGTCGAATTGTCTGCAAGGAGTGCATTGACAAAGGGTTCAGAGGTTTGTCTCTGAAAGATCAGATAAGATAGCTTTTGTGCTCATTCCCACAGAAGTGTAGCTAGGTACAGGAGCCGTGCAAGGAGTGCACAGGCTAGGTAAAGTCTCAGAGTTGCGAACCTGAGTGAAGCATTGAGAGACTGTTGTTGCAGGGGTGTGCAGAGTCGAAGGACGTTCAACACTTGGAAGTGTTTGAAGGTCTGTCGCAAGGAGTGCGTGCAAAAGTTTTTTTTTTTTTCAAGAATCAGAGTTGGAGAAAGTTCTGAAGGGATAGAGTCTCCATAGTCATCGAAGGAAGCACAGGAAGTTTGTGCATTAGAATAGTGAGAAGGCGTTGCAAGTTTGTGTCGTAGGCAGTTGAGTACCATGGGAAAACCACTTGGTAAAAAGTTGCAGACGTCCTTGAGAAGGAAAGAACGAACGATCGAAATTCTTTGTGGAGAATTTGTGAAGTCCCGTGAGCCGTCATATCTCACGGAGGAGCAGGGGAGTTACGATGAGTTCTTTCAAGAGGTTTAAGCTCAGGAGAGGCAGAACCATAGATTCAAGCCAACAGGGGTCGTTGGATTTACAAATGGGTTTCTATTTTGGGGTTTCATAGATTGAAGTCCCGTAATCTTTGCAACAGGACTCACGAAATCATTAAATGTGAAGTCCCGAAGGGACGAGAGGATTGTGTGGGCCATAGAATCAACAAGGTGGACAAGTGGCGCACTATCGACATGGAAGTCAAATTTCGTTGACCATTTCGGGGTTTTGTGGGGTGAACCCCTGAAATCTTGCATCAGGATTCACAAAATCGTGAAGTCTGAAGTCCCGGTGGAATGAAGGGTTGTTGAAAAGTCAAAGCTTGCGAGTGCATTGGAGTTTTGGTAATTTGGGTTTCGGGAATTGAGGGGACGAGTTGCTTGATATCAAAACTCTCGAAATCGCGATAAGGAGAAATTTGAAATAGAGAGAGAAAGGGTCAAGCGTTGATTGTTTTCGGGTTTCGAAGATTAAGAGACAAGACGCTTGACCACAGGGTTCACATAATCACAAAGTCCGATCTCCTGATGCGCGAAGGGAGATTCCTGAAGGTTTTGTTGTGGGTGCAGATTTCCCGAAAGGGAAATAGGAGAGCCAATTGTTGAGAGCTCTTCGGGCCAGTTGAAGAAGAAATATCCTGTGTACATGGAGTTCCGACCTATGGGTTGAAGAAGGCTGCATCATCACCATGCCTTCTTTCTTCATACTTTATTTCTCCTTTCTGTACATGTTTCCTTCCTCTTTCTTGTCTGATTCATACTTCCAACTATTTCTTTTCCTCTTTTTCTTTTTTTCTATCTATAATAAACTATGGTAAAAGTGCTACATATTGCGTGATGGGACTAGTGCGTGGAGGCCCAACTGTCGCTATATATATTTAACCAACTACCATCAACTAGTCCTTCTATAGCTTCTCCATTCAGCTTCTCCAACTGAAAAACACATGTATCTGTCACCAACCTAATCACGTATGTCCCTAACCAATTTATTTGGAACTTCCCTCGGTGCTGCAAAAACTTGTTTTCATAAAGTAACACTAATTCTCCTGTATGAAACTACTTTTGTTTAATATGTTTGTCATGCCAATATATCTCATGTTATTTATGCACATGCTGATGAAAAACTGTGACAAATAGGTCGTCTTTGAGTTCTACTAGTTCTGAAAATATATTATCCATTGTGCCAGAATTTGTAAGATCCACCCTCGCAACAATGCACAAAATCAATACAAGAAACTCTATAGGCATCACAACTTCTTGACCATATGTCAATCTAAATGGAGTTTGCCCTTTCAAATTTTTTCTTGTAGTCCTATATGCCCATAACACTTCTAGAATCTTCAAGTCCCAATCGTCTCTTCTTACATTACAAACCTTCATCAATGCATGCTCTAGGATCTTATTGAATTCTTTTACTGTACCATTCACCTGAGGATGGTATGAGGTCCTTTTTCGATGATGGATCTGAAACTGTTTTGTAAATGCTGCAATTGTCCTATTCAGAAAGTGATTTCCTTGATCTTTCATAATTACTCTTGGGAATACAAGCCTTGTCACCACATTTTCAAAAAAAAATCGTGCAGTTGTCTCCATGATGTAGTCTCTAATTGGTTCTTCCTTGGCCCATTTGGTTATGTAGTCTATCGCAGTAATGATGTACCTAGCTCTTGACCTCATAGTTTGTACATTAATCAACCCAACAAAGTGCACTACCCATTTATCAAAATATTTTAGTGTCACTTGTGGTACTAAGGGAATCTCATCTCTCTTGGAAGGATTCCCAAGCCTTTGATAAACATCACAACTCTGACAAAATCCCTTGGCATCTTTATGAAGGGTAGGCCACCATAATCTTGTGTGCAAAATCTTCTGAGCTATTTCTTTTCCCACATAATGAGCTCCTACAACTCCTTCATGCACCTTTGACAAGATCAAATTCCCTTCATTCTCTAACATACATTATCACAGAATACCATCTGTGAAATAGTAATCCTCTTGGGCCCCTACATTTTCTAGTACTTCATTTGTAAATGGTGTAGTAAATGGGTCATGTAAACAAGCATCATTCAACTTTCTCAGATCTACACATATCTTGATTCCTCCTGTCTTATTTCCTTGGACTACCATTGGAATGATCCATTCCAACACTTCAATAGGTTCTATAATGCCATCTTCCAACATCTTGTCTATTTCTTCTATTTCTTCTTTTACCTTTTGCTTATACCAGAGGTTCATTCTGTATGGTATTTGCTTCATAGTTTTGGCATCTGGTTTCAACGAGATCTTCATCTCTCCTAACTCTCCAACAATCTCTTTCATCTATGAGAATGTAGTTGGAAACATATCCTGATACTCATGTAACAAGTCGACAATATTCTTGACTATCTCATCATTCCAGTAGTCTCCTATGTTGGAAAACTTAGTCTTCTCTTTTGTACCAATGTTCACTTTTAATGTTCTTAGAGGCTTTGCATATATAGTTGACTCAAGCTCTGGTCATTCTACTACACATTCCCCTTCATTTTTTGGTATATACAAATTCCTTGGGTCGTCATCCTCCTGGGATTCTTCAACAACATTATAACATCACAAGACCTCTTCAACTTTCACACTAACTCTAGGTGTACTATACACTGAGCCTTCGATCACAAAAATATTGTTCTCAAGAACCTACATGATTGAGTTAATAAATTATTATTATTTTAAAAATTGAATGTTACCTTGAAGTTTCGGGTCAACTCTTCCCAATCTCCCGTGCCTTTGCACACTTCAAGTTATATGTACCAAGTTTTCAAGGTGGTGTCTAGAGTATGCACAAATAAATGCATCCATTATTGTTGAGGTACTTATCTCCACATCACAATACACTTCATGATATGGTCTTCTAGGAAAATTAATCCATTATACTTCGACATGATACTTTAATTCTCTGTTCCAAATATGACTTTCAATAACATTTTGCACTATTGCTAATCTCTTATCCTATCTTTGTGAGCAACCCACCATATTGCATGGGTTGTTTTTAGCTCAACATACAAATCTAGTAGTCTCTATTGATTTGATATTTTCAACTCAAACTTTATTATAAAAAAAATTCATTATTCATTCCATCATACCTTGGAGGTTCAACTATTTCAGTTTCAACCCATCGCAATGCGTGGGTAATCCAAGTACATTTTCTTGTCAATACTTCATGAAGTATTTGTTTCCAATTATCTAGAGCTTCTTCTAAGTCTGACACACACAAACTGATACTTCTCCAACTAAGTACACCTTCAACTTTAGGATTCACATAATCTTCCATCCATGTAGTTATATTATAAAGAGTGTCAAGTTATTTTCTCTTTGTTGAATCTACATATCTCCTTCATTCAATCGGGTCTAATGGTGTAGTAACCTTTAAGTATTCTACCTCAAATATCATATGTATTTTATTTATATCAATGATAGTATGATTATCAAATTCCCAATGAATTCCTAATAGTGATGGATAAGGTGTACTATCGTCGATTATTTCAATCAATTCAAAGTCTGCTACACTATGCACTCCATCAATATTGACACTTTTCCCTGTCAACCTTCCAATTGGAACAATATTAAGTTGGTTCACTAATATCAACTAGATAGGAGACCAAATCAGCTTCGGCTAGCCCATCATATCCCAAGTCCTCCTCGGGATAACATTCACATCATATCCTAGATCTAGAATGATATTATCCATGTTGTATTTCCCCACTTTTGCATTGAGTCGAAACTCCTGATTTTTCTCTTATTTCAATGCACCTGGTTAACTTCTCTTTGTGTGACATGTATCTATTTTTCAATCATTCCACAAAACATGCTTAAATAAAATTCATCCTTCATCAATTCTATAAAAATTCTTAATAAATATTTCAAAGTACTTACTTTTTCAACTTTCCTTTCTAAAGGGTCATTTACTAGAGGCATATCAAACACCGATGGTCTATCATGAAAGGGTGGCATAGTCAAAGTTGATGCTATCTAGTATTCTACAATTAATTCTTTTCTTGGTTCCTGGTAGGTCTCTTTCTTTTTTCTAGGATCAAACAATGATAGTGGCTCTGCTACTTTCATTACCCATTGGTGGATTATATTCCCTTTATCTTTCACATATGCTTCGGTTCTTTTCCCTCCCTACATTACTACTGCTATATCTATTTGTTCGTCACATGCTTATGTTGTGATCATCTATACATTTTCATTCCTCTTTTCTTTCCATTTCACGATCAACTATGGGAAATCTTCTGTCGCCTGGTCTAGTGCTCTACAATACATGCATGTCGTGCATGGATTCAGATAGTCTCCCACTATATGTCCTAGTTGATTACAATTATAACATATGATTGGACCTCTTCCTCTACCAAATCCTCCTCTTTTGTGACCTCTAAAAACTCCTCGTCTCCCTTGATTATAACCTCTTATGGTATTATTATATTGCAGAGCTCCTCCTTTTGATTCTTCTCCTTTTATTCAATGTGTGTATGCAGTGCGCTCTCTCATCAAATCAAATGCACAACAATCCTTCTCTTCATGTCCCGCTGACTTGAAAAATTTACAAAATAAATTCCTCGCGGTACTCTGTTATTTTTGCATCAATGGAAAGTTATGAGGATGGTGACCAACCATCTTGCAAATTTCACACCATAACATTAATGTATTCAAATCTCCTATATTCAAATACTGTTGAAAATATGTACATTCATCTTTATGGTGACCCTTTGTTCTATAGGAAATACACTATAGCCCCTCTCACTTTTCTTTTCCTTTTGTAATTTCCTGTAACTGAATAGTCATTGTGGCCAATTGTGACTAAATTTGAGCTAACCCCACATTATTCTCTCTTGCACATGATGCTTCCAATATCATAGAAATTTCTAGAGATTATAACTATGATGCAATCTTCTAATGCATCAAAGGGAAGTGGATATGCTGCAACAATCCTGCAATAAATCACTCTTTGCAATGTTCATCCAAAATCTAGAATGTCAACTGATCCTTTAGTATATTGAACCTTTGATCATAGTCCCACATCAATTCATTTACAATATTTTTTATCTCCTTCAACTCTATAATGCACTGGGACTGAGATTTAGGCTTATAGAATTATTTTAGCAAAGCTTGTCTTACCTCTACCAATGTTCTCGTCTGGCCTGCAAGTGTAGTATTTTGATATTTAATATACCATAATAGTGCAAGATCTATGAAGGTTGTTTCCAATTGCCAAATATTCAAATTATCATCATGGACATTCTTCACAGTCCATATTATGTCACAAATGAACAAATGTTGTTCTGGGTCTTCTGAACCAACCCCTTTAAATAGAGGAATCCTTAAGGTGGAATCTACCCCCACCATCGTGTTCTGCACAATATTCTTTCTCGATAACAATAATTGATTCTGACTTGACGTACTACTTCCACTACTTTTATTACTTCTACTACTATCTTTACTTCCTTCACCAACTACAATTGACAAAAATTTTGATATTACCTCATTTCTTTGTTACACACATGAGGTCGTGGGTTCGATGCAGACTTCGATCTGAGCGTGATCCTCTTCTATTAGACTGAGATGACAGATATTTTCTTATGTGCGTAGAATCCCTTTGATATATAATATTGCACCGGTGTCTCTTTCCTTGATATCACTATGTTTCCCCTCCCTCTCAACCACAATCCTCTTCTTATTTAGTCTAAATCTCTTACCTCTGCATAATACTCCGATCTCTTCATTTTCCACACACGCTTCTTCTCTCGGCATCCTCACCCCATCCATTCCTCATTCCTTTTCTTCATCCCTCTCTATGTTATGCTCAGATAGTTGGTGATATTTTTACCATTATAAGTGTCAATTGTGTGTTAAATTACATGTTGCATTATTATTTATGCATTTAATTTTATGGATTTTTCCTACGTTTGCTTCATGTGTACTTTTATTATTATTCTATATGAATCTGTTCATTTGAAGAATGTATGTGTCTATTTTAAGTTTCATATATAAGTTTCGCAAGAGTTTCTGTGTGTATATGTTTTAATTTTGTATAAAATTCAAATTTTTGTATTTGGCATAGCCCAATTGGATGTTGGGGATGCTACAATATGGTATCAGAGCTCCATTTTTCAACACCGAGCCTGGATGGGCCGAGCGAGTTGAATTGAAGTGAAATTTTATAGTGAATTGATTTTGAACTGGGCAAATTTCAAGTTACAGAGTGTCCATGGTAAAAATTAGAAGCAATTACGTGGAATTGGGAAAAAATCCCCAATTTCTATTGTTAAATTCATGGGAAAATTGAGAAATTTGGCCAAGTGGTGAGCTATTCTTAATTTAATATCTATTCTAGCAAATTCAAACCTAGAATTGGTTGAATTTGAAGTTATCGATAAGACATTACAATTGGAGCGAGATTAGTTGATTAAAATTCCCAATTTGTGAATTGAGTTTGGGAAAACTTCATTCCAGAAATGTCAGCCAACAGTGATTTGTTGTTGAATAGATTGAACTGGTGTTATTTGAGTGAAATTGAACAAACTTCATAGTTGAAGAATGTCCATGGTGAAAATTGGGAAAATTTTGGAAAAATCCCCAAATGTCTGCAGCAGAATTCACGAAGAATTGATGCCTAGAAAAATGAAGGTGCACAAGTGGGTGCACTAAAATGTGTGATGCATAGTAAAAATCTTGTGAAGTGTGGAAAATAAGGGTGCATGGTTTCCTGCACAAAAAATTGGTGTTGCAGAGTACAAGTTGGGATGCGTGGTAAAATATCAATGCACGAGTGTGTGCACTTAAATTTGGTGTTGTGTGGTGGAGAGTCATAATGCATGAAAAATATTGGTGGATGGTTGTGCACACTAAAATTTGGCGTTGTGAAGTGCAAAGTGGTATAGTGCAAAATTTATTGGTGCATGGGTGTACACACTAAAATTCATCCCTGCACGATGCAGAGTGGTAATGCGCAAAAAATATTGGTGCACAGGTGTGCACACTAAAATTTGGCGTTGCGCAGTGCAGAATGGTAATGCATGGAAAATAACGGTGCACAGGTGTGTGCACTTAAATTTGGCATGCACATGCATAATATTGGCGCACGTGGTGTGTGCAGTATTGGCAGAGCACAGAGGAATTTTTTTGGTGCACATGCAATGTGGGTATATTCCTATCGCGCAATGGTTTAATTAATGGTGCACATGAAGTAATAGTGTGTGCGAAGTACTGGTGTGTAGTGGGAGTGTAATAAAATTTGGCATGGTCCAGCGTGTAGAGTGCAATGCAAGTGGAATATTAGCATACTACAAAAAAATTACGTGCAATAGATATTAGTGTATGAACCAAAATTGTGCGCAGTAGATATTGGTGTGCAACATAAAAGTAGTGTGCACCAGATATTGGCCTGATAGAGAAGTGATCAACATTGGTTATATGTGCGTGGAGCATGTGTTACTTTATGATATTGTTGTGCATGAAAAACATGGGTGCACATTTTCAAATGTGTGCATGCAAAGTTGTTTGCATGGTATACAATAGTAGAAAACTAGTAAATGTTCATGACATTTTATACTGTTTAAAGGTCATCTTTTTGCAACACGTTTTTGAGGTCCTAAACTACGTTTTTAGCTACTCAAAAACCTCGATAACAAAGTGTATGAGGGTATAATTTATCTTTGCAAATCAAATAAAAGATCTTGGAGAGAGATTTCTAATGGTGTAAACCATTCGTCAATTGAAGCTTTTATAAGGAAGTTATAGGACAAACAATGGAGGGTAAATTTCAAGACCAACTAAATTTAAAGAGCCATAACTTTTTGCTCCAGATTCAGTTTGAGGCACATGAGAAGTCTATGGAAATATATTGGAACATAGAAGAAATTCCTGAAGGTGTATTAAAATTCTAGGCATGTTAAAAATGTTTAAGACAACATAGAAGGTACATGTAGCATTTCATACCAAAAACACTAATTGTCCTAGAACCTCAACATGTTGTAACTACCAGCTCAGAACCCATAAAGAGGTGAAATTTGGATAGATTGTCTAAAATATGTATATGAATAAAACCCAATTTAAATCATACCAAAACTCCAATGGAGTAGGTGCAAAAATGCATAATTACAATGCAGATTTGCACCAAGTTGAAGTGTAAACAAGAGAAATTTAATGGACAATTTAAAAATGGCCATAACTTTCTGCTCGAGACTCAAAATTGAGAAAGGGAGAAGTCATTAGAAAGGTATTGGATAGAAGATTATAATTATCCACCCATAAAATTGATTTGGTAAGTTAATTTTCACAAGAGATCAGAAGAAGTAATTATGATGAATTATTGGAATAGAATTGTACGTAATTTCATAAAATTTGTTAAATTATTTAACATAACAAATTTTGTTGGATGCACATTTTTGAAGAGTTAAAAATTTTTAGTTCTTAAGAGGTGAGAAGGATGAAATTTAGTTAAATATAAGCATAAGTACTCAGGGAAATATTTCTATAACAAAATATTTCATAAGATGATAAAAAGCCAAGGCTACAAAATGTTAAGGTATGAATTTGGGTGCAGCCATAAAGTCTCGGGAAGCCACTACAAAAAGTCCAATCATGTTAATCAAGTACTCAATGGAATCTGGACAAAGGAATAGATCACATAGTGAATGAATTAGTGAAAGTACATTCGCTCCCAAAGAAACCAATATACAGATTAAGTAATACATTGGAGTCAGATCTATTATAAAAGTAATTGGCTATCATAATGATAATAATCAGATAAAGAAATATGATTAATGCATATATGGATAAAGAGTGCATCATATCAAGGGGTTAGCTATGAAATTATAGAGTAATTCTTCCTTTATGGTTATCAGAGTGCGCATTGGAAGCATGGTATGTAGGGTATCAATTCAATGGTAAAGAAATGAAGGTGCACATAAGTAAGGAGTGTCATTTCAGGCATAGGTGCATCAATATGGCATGATGGAAAGGGGATTATGTAAGTCAGGTTGAATCCATATTGGTCAAGACATGAGAAAGTAATAGTCATCAAGAAAATCCAAATTCTGATATGATCAGATAAGGAAGGGATAAATAAAATACCTCATGAAGGAAGTTCATGTTAACTATCCAAGGTTACTCAGAAAACATGACTAGAAATATATTTGGGTCATGTAGGAGTTGTATCGGAGGGATCCAAATAATAGCGGAATGATGAAAATTAATATCAACATAATATGTAGTTGCAAGTCCATGAACATCCTAGGATAATGGAAGAACAAACAATGATGTAGATATCAAGCTAATGGGAATGAAGGATGACACTCCATGATGGAAAGAAAGAATAGTAGAGGATTGTTGATGCATTCCGAAGGAATTGAAGATATTTCCACAATAGCATGGAGATGTCAAAGCCAAAAAATACTTAAAAGTGAAATGAATATCTGTAGAGAGTTAGTAAGGCACCATGGAGAAGAAAATGGTTATATGCATGGTTTTGAATGAAAAAGAGATGGTGCCTGAGAATAATCCATATCAAGTGGCATAGAGCCATGAGTGACATTTCTAGGGGGTGGAAGTATAACTTAAAATTATGATGGTAAATTGAAAGAAGTATTAAGTATTTTTAATTAATTCTATGCAGCCAGAGAAGTAGGCATATGTGCATCCTTACAATATGCTAGAGATTGGCTATGCATGCCAAGTTTGAGGCTAGTTGGAAAGGAGAAGAGAAGAGTGCAAAAAAAATCAAATACTAAAGTATTGGGTAAGGAAAGAGAAGAAGTGGTTCAGTTCGAAAAGTAAATGGATGTTGAAAATCCAAATCCTATAAGACAACATGATTGGAATTATAATTCATCTAGGTGTGAGTTGGGATAGATGGATCCAGGAAATAAATAAAAGTTGAAGGTTAATAATAATTTAGTATTTGGATGGGAATGCAAAGGAAACCAAGATTGATTCGGCTAGAAAGTGCTCAGGTCATAAATAATCATGCACAATGGCTACAATGAAGAGCACATGAAGGTTCAAGAATTTGGAAGAATTGAAGACTTCTGGGATAAATAAGGAAAAGTGATACAGGGAGAAAGAAGTTGTTTCAATTACTGTAGCAACAAGTATGTTATGGTTTGTTGGGACAACTATAAAGAGAGAATTCTTTCATATATGGAAGTGTTGCTGATAATATTGTTGCAAATGGAAGGAAGCAACAAAAAGTTGGAATGTTGATTATAAGATTGATAAAGAGGCATAAGATCTTATGCTATCATAAACTAATCAGGTAGCATTAAATTCGTTTAATGGAAGCCATGCAGGTAATTATTTCTCTTTTGAAATTATGTTGCATAATTTCCAAAGGGAAATTCAGTTAAGAATTTCCCCAAATTGATTATTTTATAATACACAATATGGTATTGTTTAAGTGCATTAACATGAATAAGTTTCCACTAGGTGTGGTAAAGGATAGAGGCATGTTATAGTTATCAAAGTTTTTTAGCTTTTGTATGCATACACTGACATAATATCATGTCATGTTAATTTGTTTATGAGGTAATAACCAAAGAAATAAAAGATAAGAACTTGTTATAGGAATGATTTCCAAAAAGCTAGTCATGTGTGAGACCAGGACAAGGTTGGATATGGCAAGGTATGGATATAGAAAGGTTACGTACCACACAATGACCCAATGATATTCCTACCTTATAGTAAAACTTGGAATGCAACCTTTTTTCTAACACTAATGCACACCAAAAAATTGTATTCTTGGTGTAGTGTTTGGGTCGAAAAGGAAGACATAGAAGTAGTTCAGAAGACAATGGGAAGTTTGTGGAGAATGTGTCAAGACATTGGCCAGATTTCCAATTTATGAATGGTGAGATACATGACTTACATAAGATCATTCTGAAAATCAATGCAAAGGTGCATTGAATAGATATGCATTGAGAGTTGCACTCATACATGATATAATTGTGTACTTAAATGCATTTTGTGAGTGCATGTATATATGCTTTGAATGGAAATAATTATAATAACGACACAAATGTTGCTAACTCATGGAGATGATAACATTTTAGGAACTGTTAGACATTGCAACATGAAATTTGCAAGTTAGGTAGTCACAAGAATAGTGACTACAACATTTTTTTTGTTCATAAAATTGAAATAATGAACTTACTGTTATTAATTGCGAGCATGAATATGCATAGAATGATGAGTCACTCTATATAATAAATTGTTTGGTAATTGTGATTGGATTGCTAGGTGTAGGAAATTCTAAGATCAATGCATAAGGTTTTTGTACATATTGCAATTAAAATATGATGTACATGAAATACTAACAACATGTTGGTTGTATGCAAGATAGAATCATTGCAGGAAAAATGGTATTCAACATGGTGCTTGTTGAAAGCTAGAAGGAAGACTACATCCTATTATTGAAACAATGATGAAAAATTATCAAACAAAATTTCATATTTTGGGAAAAGTCGAACTCCTTATGAAATTAATTTGATTTCTAAAATGGAATTTTTATAATGTTCTCTCATGATAATTGCATGTGTGTGATGCAGATGAGATAATATTGATTAAAGTTGGAATGATGGGAAAGAACAATTACTGTTGAGGACATTGAATCCTTATAATTGTAGAACTTTGGTGGGATTCTGGTAATGGGTTAATGCTCTCCTTGTGTGTGAAAGCCTTGGTAAGATGGATAGTTGAAGGACTGTGTAGTAGTGAAGGGATGCCTAACCCTGGAAGGGTGAGTGAAACAAGAAGGATGAAACCCAAGGATTCTTATGGCATGGTAGTTGCCATAAGGAGGGTGTGTCAAATGGAACAACGGGCTGAATTATTCCTGGAAGAAGCTCTATGGAATAGAGCAATTGACTTCCAGATGTACTATGAATACTAGAATTGGTGTTGGAAAGTAGAGCACCAGATGGATAAAAAACTTCCAATAGCTAAAGCTTGGACATTTTTAAAGAATTTGAATGGTACATGGTATATAATGCACTGAGGACAGTGCATAAATAAGGGGCGGAGATTTTAATACCCCTAGGATGAACCCAAAATTGTAAATGCAAATGTACTTAAGTTGGTGAGTTGTTTTATATCATTTTGCATGCACCTTCCATGGTATAGTGCGCAGATGTACTATGCACTAAAATGATGAAGGGTGCACATTCCAGGATACCGCGCGCAACAAACTTAAGTGAGTGTGATTTTGAGTCCAAAGAGCCTTTGTGTATATGTTGTGTTTTATAGGTTGGTGAGCCAATTATTATAAGCTAGGAGGCTTATGTGTTGAATTAGGCTGGAGAGCCTAGATGCTAAAGGCCAGTGAGCCTATTTTGTATATGTCTTATCATTAATATAATACATCATTGTGTGTAGACCGACCATGATAAAAGAGTATGGGGGACTAAACTCCACTAGTTAGGGAAAGAGGGGGATAAAAGTTAAGAATAAGGGCCTAAGCGATGGAGCTTAAGCCAAAAAGGAATATTATATTAATATTCATTAAAGTATAAAGTATGGATAATTATTATATCCTAAGTTCTAAGGATGGGGACAAGTGGACCAAATTAGATCTCAACATGAAAAGTGTCAAGTTGGGAACATGCATAAATATAGTTTGGACTTATTTCATTTACCCATTCATTCATTCATTCATTCCATCATCATTCACTCACTAATTCAATTGTCCTTCGTACCTTCATGTATCTATATCTGTATCTATACCCGTACCTATACCTGTATCTATACCTGGTTAGTTTGGGAGCTAGACTAAAGAGGCGAGTTGTCAGGCCCGTGAGAAATTATCTTGGGGTAAGAGAATTACTTAGATTTGGTCAAATTTAGACCTGGAATTGGTCGAATTTTAAGTTATCGGGAAGCCATGATAGTTGGAGTGAGATTAGTTGATTAAAATTCCCAAATTTTTAACTGAGTTTAGAAAAAATTCGTTCCAGAAATTTCAACCAACAATGATTTGTTGTTTCATATGTTGAATTGGTGTTATCAGAGTGAAATTGAAAAAAATTCATAGTTGCAGAATGCCCATGGTGAAAATTGGGAAAATTTTGGAAAAAGTCCCAAATTTATGCAGTGAAATTCACGAAGAATTGATGTGCAGAAAAATGAAGGTGCACAGGTGTGTGCATTAAAATGTGTGATGCATAGTAAAAAGATTGTGAAGTGTGGAAAATAAGGGTGTGTAGTCACACACACTAAAAGTTTTTGTTGCAGAGTACAATTTGGGATGCACAGAAAAATATCGGTGTACGAGTGTGCATAATTAAATTTGGTGTTGCGTGGTGAAGAGTGGTAATGCACAAAAAATGTTGGTGCGCGGGTGTGTGCACTAAAATTTGGCATTGCGTGGTGCAGAGTGGTAATGTGCGAAAAATATTGGTGCGCGAGTGTGCGCACTAAAATTTTGTGTTGGGCGGTGAAGAGTGGTAATGCGCAAAAAATAATGGTGTGAGACAATGCACAATTAAATTTGGTGTGCACGGTGTGTGCATGAAAAATATTGGCGCGCGTGGTGTGTGCAACATTGGCAGAGTGTAAAGGAATTTTGTTGGTGTGTGCGCAATGTGTGTATATTCCTGTCGCGCAACAGTTTAATTAATGGTGTGTGCAGAGTATTGGTGCGCAGTGGGAGCGTAATGAACTTTGGCATGGTGCAACTTTTAGAGTGCAATGCGCGCATAATATGAGAAAACGACTCAAAAATTGTGTGCAACAGGTATTAGTGTATGAACCAAAATTGTGCGCAGTAGATATTGGCATGCGACATAAAAGTATTGTGCACTAGATATTGGCACGACAGAGAAGTGATCCACATTGGTTATATGCCCGTGAAGCATGTGTTACCTAATGGTATTGTTTTGCATGCTAAACATGGGTGTACATTTTCAAATTTATGCCTACGAAGTCGTTTGGATGGTATACAACAATAAAAAACCAGTAAATTTTCACGACATTTTACATTGTTTAAATGTCATCTTTTTGTAACACGTTTTTGAGGTCCTAACAACGTTTTTAGCTACTTAAAAACCCTGAGAACGGAGTGTACGAAGCTACACTCTATCTTTGCAGCTCAAATGAAAGATCCTAGAGAGAGATCTCTAATGGTGTAAACCATTCGTCAAATGAAGTTTTATGATGAAGTTACAGGATAAACAGTGGAGGGTAAATTTGAAGACCAACTAAATTTGAAGAGCCATAACTTTCTGCTCCAGATTCATATTGAGGCACATGAGTAGTCTATGGAAAGATATTGGACTATAGAAAACAGTCTTGAAGCTGAATTAAAATTTTGAGCATGTTAAAAATGTTTAAGACAACACAAAAGGTACATGTATCACTCCAAACCAAAAACGCTAATTGGCCTATAACTTCAACATGCTGTAACTAGCAGCCCAAAACCGAGAAAGAGGTGAAATTTGGAAACACTATCCAAAATATGTATATGAAAGAAGCCCAATTTAAATCATACCAAAACTCTATTGGAGTAGGTGAAAAAATGAATAATTACCTCGCAGATTTGCACCAAGTTGAAGTGTGAACAGGACAAATTTAATGGACAATTTTCAAATAACCATAACTATTTGCTCGAGACTCATAATTGAACAAGGGAGAAGTCATTAGGAAGGTCTTGGAGATAGGAGCCTAATTATCAAACCAGAAAATTGATTTTGGTAGTTAATTTTTGCAAGATATTAGAAGAAGAAATTATGATGCATTATTGGAAAAAAAATGTACATGATTTCATAAATTTGTTAAATTATTTATCACAACAAATTTTGTTGGCTGCACATTTTTGTAGAGTTAAAAAATTTTAGTTCTTAAGAGGTGAGAAGGTTGAAATTTACTTAAATATAAACATAGGTACTCAGGGAAAGAGCGCGGAAAAATATTTCATAAGATGATCAAAAGCCAAGACTACAAAATGTTAAGGTATGAATATGGGTGCAGCCATAAAGTCTTGGGAAGCCACTACATGAAGTCCAATCATGTTAGTAGAATACTCAATAGAATCTGGGAAAAGTAATAGACCATCTTGTGAATGAATTAGTAAAATTACATTTGCTCCCAAAGATACCAATGTACAGATTAAGCAATACATTGAAGTAAGATCTATTATAAAAGGAATTGACTATCATAATGATAGTAATCAAAAAAAAAAAAATCTTAATTCATATATGGATAAATAGTACATCATATCCAAGGATTAGCTATGCAATTATAGAGTAATTCTTCCCTTATGGTTATCAGAGTGTGTAATGGAAGTATGGTATGGAGGGAATCACTTCAAGGGTAAATAAATGAAGGTGCACATAAGTAAGGAGTGTTGGTTGAGGCATAGGTGCATCAATATGGCATGGTGGAAAGGGTATTATGCAAGTCGGGTTGAAATTAGATTAGTCAAGACATGAGAAATTAATAGTCATGAAGCAAATCCAAGTGCAGATATGATCAGATAAGGAATGTAATATTCCTCAGCCAAACCCAAATGTAAATACAATCCAAGTATATTTAAGCTAGTGAGTTGTTTAGACATCATTTTTGTAATACACCTTTCATGGCATGGTGCGCGCATATACTGTGCAGTAAAGGGATGTAATGTGCACATTTATGAATACCGCGTGCAGTAACTAAGGTGCACGCAACCTTAGAGACAGAGGATACAATGCGTAGTAACTAAGTGCACACAATATTAAGGTCAATGAACCTTTGTGTATATAATATGCATTATAGGTTGGTCAGCCAGTATTATAAGATGGAATGCTTATGTCTTGGAATTAGACCAGCGTGCCTAGATGTTAAAGGCTAGAGTGCCTACTTTGTACATGACTCATGATTAATATAAAATACATCACTATGTGTAGACCAACCACGATAAAAGAGATGGGGGACTGAACTTCACCAGTTAGGGAAAGGGAGGGACAAAAGACAAGGGAATATTATATTAATATTTCCCAAAACATAAAGTATGGATAATTTTATCCTAAGTTCTAAAGTTGGGGTCAAGTCGACAAAAATAACTTTCGATATGACAACTGTCAAGTTGGGGACATGCATTCATATCATGGGGAAACTCAGCTCAGGGGTCTCTCTCTCAGGGGGGACCTTACGAACAGAAGGGAGGGGGAACCAACAGACTGACCATTGTTTGGACAAAGAGTTCACAGTGATTCCAAAAAACACACTCAGTTATCCAATCAATGACTTGATGACCATTTAACTCATACATTCTGTTATCCTTGACACAACCATTCCACCTTTCCGAAACCTATTTCCCTGTCCCTTTTGGTTGGTGTACCTGGTTATCTTGGAGCGATATTGAAGAAGAGAGTTGGCAGGCCTATGAGCAGTTCTCTGGGTGAGAGAATTGTTGGGGATTGATTTCTGCAGGTGCTAAATCACAGCTACAACACTCTGAGACTTCCATTCCGGCTTGTTGCTAAAGCCCTGGAAGGGAAGTGGGGCAGCCGAGGGACTGTTGAGCAGAGAAGGGACACACTTCCTTGAGTGGGACAGGCATGTGGGGAATGAGAGGTTGTAGGTTGTTAGTTGAGTGATAACCTAAGACATATTCTTTCCTATTGTCCATGAGCCTTAGACTGGATAGGAATCCCTTTACCCTGGGTGGAGTTCAATCCCAGCTCGGGGATGATTCACTGTTGAGAGTGATGAACAATGTAATCTATGGTTGGGTGGTTTGTGGACGATCTGTAAAAAGTTGGTGACAATCTTTTTAAAGATAAGTATCAATTGTATGATATATGGATACATTGTTTTTCTATTTACATGCCCATGTTACGATTTTATCATATATATGACTATGACTAATTGTGTGCTTATGGGTAATTTCCTGTAAATGATGCATATCGGTAATTACTATTATTTGTAACATAAAATTCATTTTACAGAAAGTAATTGTTTGTTTATGTTAGATGTAAAGATTCTACGAGCGTGATGTATGTATATGCTTTAGTTGCATGTGGACTAAAGGGTAAATTTAGGTGGCATTGCTTAGTTGACTACTGGGTATGCTATTGTATGTTCTGCAGTATGGGAACGAAAGATGTTCCCTAGAGTAGCATGTCCAAGCCTGATGGTTGGGAATGTTAGCGACTGGCGTCAGAGCATGAGTGGTTTCTCTGGAGTGGTGTACCCCAGCCTCAGGTTGGTCGAGGGGGTCATTATAGTTTGGTATCAGAGCCTCATTTCAACACTAAGCTTGGATGGACCATAAGGGTGCAATTGAAGTGAATATTCAAAAAAAAGTAACTTCGAAGTGACCAGAATTAGAGTCATAAAATGTCCTTGGAAAAGGTTGGCGTACTGGTGCGCATGGTAAATTTAGCACCGTGTGGGAAACCGTCGCATGCTAGTGTGCGCAGTAAATTGTGGTGTCGTGCGGAAGATTATTATGTGTATATGCATGCGCTGAAATTAGCCTTACGTGGTAAGAACACACATAGTAAGGTGCACATGGGGTGTGCAAGTATTGCTTAACATAGGGGAGTTTTGTTGTTGCACGTATAAGTATGAATATAAGTTGTTTTGTGGCGGTGTATTCAGTAGTATGTGCAGATATTTAAGCACGAAGGACTATGTTAAACTTGACATGGTGCATGCATAGGACGAAAATGCATGTGGAATATCAATGCGCAGTATCAAAACTGTGCGCAGTGGATATTGGCACACAACACTAGAATAGTGCATGTAAGTAGTCGGTACCACGAAAAAGAAATGCATAGTAGATTTAGGTGCACGGAGAAGCGTTTACCTTGTAATATTTCTATGCCCGATAATATAAATGAATAGGACAAGTTAATGCGCATGAAGTTGCTTGGAAGGTGAGGAGTCTGAGTTTAAATTGCATAATAATAAAAGAAAAATAAACACATAACCACATTAAAGCATTAATTAAAAAAAAAAATCCGAATTTTAATTTCTTCCGATTTAGACAGATGAAATTAAAATATAAGATTACAAGAAAAAATTATTATAAAAGAAAACAAGGGTCATAACATCACCAGATAGAAATTATAATAAAACAGTCTACAACCCATTTATGTATTTATATAATCATATTAATTACAAAAGGGTGATGACAACAGTTAGCTTGTTGTAAAAAGGGTCGTTGAAGAGCATGCCTATCATCTCTGGTACTCTTTACCTCCCCTATTGGCTGTTCAAAATTCGTTGAGACATGCTTATCTTATTTGAAGAATTACTTTAGCTTGGTGATCTCCACCTTTAAAGAGGAGTCTAACTAGACTGGTTGATTTTCTCCAACACTTTCGGCCGCTTTAACTGTAGATTCCTCCTTATGTCGCTTACTCCTTTTCTTCTTAGCAGCTAGCCTATTGATGACTACATCCTTTATAATGGGATTCAACCTGACTTCCAATCACGAGTCTATAATCGGCTCTGTGTGGAACTTAGTTGCTAGAAGGTGAGCGAGGACCCTTTCCTCCTTATTCGCAGAAAAGCCTAGCATGTTGCTCGAATAACTAGTCTCACTCGACTTAGATTTGTCCATGTATCTTAGGTTGAGGATACTGAAATGTGTCTCTACAGAGAGAAGGAAGTCGAGTAGCTTGAATATTACTATGGTTATGGATATGCAGATATCTTCATACTTAGGGAGTGGTAATTATAGAACTCCATTTATGAAGCGTAGAAATATTACATACAAAGAGCATTGGGTTTCCATGCTCAACCAATCCATTTTGAATGATTATCTTTTGAGTTCATTACATGGCGGTGTTCAGATGATGTCACATGGCTACGAAGTACCGAACAAATGAAGCAGGGTGATCTGACTAGCCATCACCCACTCCATGAGTGGTGGATTTGACATGTTGAGACACATGATACTGCATCTTGGCGAAAGTGGTTTCAACAATACCACCTTCTTGCGCGAGTGTATCTCGGAAGGCACTGCGTGTCATCATTCTCAAGACTTAGGTCTTCTCTAGAATTGTAATGGTGATAAGACCAGGAAACCATGAGTGATAATGTTGATGTGTATGTTGAATCAAAATGGTGCATATTTTCATGAATTGCTAATTGGTTAGTTTGATTAGTTTCGATGGCTACATGTTTTGCAAAATTAACAAGAACTTGGTCAGGACAGACCAGTGCAAAGTCCATAGGAATGGAAGAGGTAGAGGAGAATTACAGTCATCTAGAGAAGAGCAGAGGGATGGATGTCCATTTGGGCAAGGAAGGAACGAACTCCAATGGACATGGAGAAGAAAGGATTGAAGATATGGATATGGTTAAGACCATTAAGAATTTGCAGAAGGATGTACAAAACCATAAAGCTAATAATGAAAGGCTTATGAAAACCAAAGAGTAGCATGATGACTTCAACATGAAACTATTGGAAGGTTTGAAAAGAATAGAGAAGAAATTGGCTAAGGAGAGTGACTCAAGTAGATCTGAGAGTCACAAATCTTCAGAGGAGAAGAGAGAAGTAAAAATTGCTAGTAGGCATCACCATCATTCCCATAGTCATTCCCATAAGAGAGCAGGCAACAAATCAAGTCTATCCCCTGCCAAAAGGTATAAGATATCTGGGGTGGATCAGCTGTGAGGAGAAATGAACAAAATCAAACCTCCTACATTTGATGGTGAGCACAAGAAGGCTGAAGATGCCGAAACATGGTTGTTAGGCATGAGGAAGTATTTTCAATTTCATAATTATTCTTTTCATGCTAAAGGTAGAATCGTTGTTTATCAACTCAAAGGAAAGTCCTCCATGTGGTGGGATCAACTTGTGCAGGTACAACACATTGTAGAGAAAAGTGTTACTTGGAGAGGATTCAAGAAGTATTTTGAGAAGAATTACTTGACCAAGAGATACTATGACAAGAAAATGAAAGAGTTCTTTGAACTCAAGCTTGGGAGTACAACCATAGATGAATATGAGAGAAGGTTTATGGAACTATTGAAGTATGTCTCTTTTATTAAGGATGATACAATCAAGATTAAACGGTACTTAAGTGGATTGCCAATGTTCATCAGTGAAAAAATACAGTATGATGATCCCAAGGCATTAGAAGAGACCATAAGGAGAGCTAAATGCTTATATGACCAACTGAAAGAAAGACCAACTTTCCAAAAGGCTTGGGAAGACAATAACAAATTCAAGATGGATCAGAGGAAGAAGGGAGCTAAGCCACCATTCTTTAGAAATAATCCACAATGGCAACAAATGCATAAGGAAACTAGAGTGATTGACACAGGGAGTCAAGGGCCAAGACAACCACCTATGCAATGTTGGAGTTGTAAAGGAGACCATAGGTTCAGAGATTTTCCTTAGAGAGGTGAAAAAGGTAAGGCTATTGACAATGTACAATGAGCTGAGATAGTAGAGGACATGGGAAAAAATGTGCCAAGGATTTATGTAGCCCTGGACAATAAGCAAGTAGAGTATCAGTCCCACATGATTGAAGTGGAAGGTATTATTAACAACCAAACCCTTGCTATTTTAATTGATTCGGGAGCTAGCCATAGTTATATAGACCGTAATATGGTGGAAAGTTTGCAATTTCCAAGAAGCAAGCATGGGAAATCCTAGTTGGTGCAACTGGCTACAGGAGCCAGAAGAAAAGTTAATGACATGGTTAAGTCCTACCTCATAGACATGAATGGAATAAATACCAGGGTAGATTTGAACATCTTACCCTTAGGTTCCTATGACTGTTTAATTGGGATGGATTGGTTGGACCCACATCATGCTCTATTGGATTTTCATAACAAAGAATTCACTTGCTTGGATGAAGAAGGGAACCAAAGGAAAGTGCAGGGAATTCCCAGGGCAGTAACCGTTAGAGAAATTTCAGCATTACAGCTGGAGAAATGTTATAGAAGAGGATGTCAAATATTTGCAACTCATATGGACGAGACACCCGGAGACAAGGTGCCAAATTTGGAGGATTATCCAGTCCTGAAATATTTTGAAGATGTATTCAAGGAAGTACTAGGACTACCCCCAAGGAGAGACATTGATTTCTCTATAGATTTGATGCCTGGAGTAGTACCAGTATCAAAGACTCCTTACATAATGAGTACACCAGAATTGAAGGAATTGCAAATGCAGCTTGAAGAACTTATGAAGAAGGGGTATATACGCCAAAGTGTATCACCTTGGGGTGCCCCAGTCTTATTTTTGAAAAAGAAAGATGGAACATTAAGATTGTGCATTGACTTCAGACAATTGAATAAAGTGTCTGTTAAGAATAAATATCCTCTACCAAGGATTGATGATCTCTTTGATCAATTGAAGGATGCAAGGATATTTTCAAAGATAGATATTAGATCAGGATACCATCAGGTAAGAATTAAAGAAGAAGATATTAGCAAGACCTCCTTCAGGACAAGGTATGGTCATTACGAGTTCACAGTGGTACCATTTGGATTGTCAAATGCACCAACTTTTTTCATGTTCTTAATGAATGGTGTTTTCCGAGAGTATTTGGACAAGTTTGTCATTGTCTTTTGAGATGACATTCTTATATATTCCAAGTTAGAGGAAGAGCATGAACATCACTTGAGGATGGTGTTGCAAGTATTAAGGGAACATCAGTTGTATGCCAAATTGAGCAAGTGTTCATTTTATTAGAAACTAATTCATTATTTGGGGCATATCATCTCAAAAGATGGGATAGCAGTGGACCTTGAGAAGGTAGAATCCATTAGAGAATGGTCAAAACCAAAGAATGTGATAGAGGTAAGATCTTTCATGGTCCTTTCAGGTTACTACAGGAGATTCATTGGAGGATTCTCGAAGATAGCACACCCAATCACTTCCTTGCAAAGGAAAGGTATGAAGTTTCAGTTGACATCGGACTGTGAAAGGAGTTTCCAACATTTGAAACAATTATTGACAAGTGCTCCAATACTAAGGATTGCAGACCCAAAAGAAGATTTCATTGTATGCATAGATGCATGTAATGAAGGACTGGGTGGAGTCCTTAGTCAAAATGGATTCGTGATATGTTATGAATCAAGGAAGTTGAAGGAGCATGAAAGAAACTATGCCACTCATGATTTGGAGTTTGTATCCATAGTGCATGCCCTAGGGAAATGGAGACACTACCTCATGGGGAAAAGGTTTGAGTTAAGAACATACCACAATGGTTTGAAATATTTATTTGATCAGCGAAATCTAAATTCTAGACAAAGTAGATGGTTAGAATTTCTAAGTGAATATAAATTTGATATAAATCATATCAAAGGGAAAGAAAATAAAGTGGCTGATGCACTCAACAGGAGGGTGCATGAACTTCATTCTACAACCATCAGCATGTATCCGACTGATGTTAAAAGAAAAATTCTGGAGGCTACAAATACTGATCTGCAGTACAGAGAATTGGTAGCAATGCTACAACAAGGTAAGACACCACAGAAGATGGATATTTATAAGTTGGGAGTAGATGGAATAATGCTGCACAAGAACAAAATTTTTATACCAAATGTCTATGACTTGAAACGTATAATTTTTCATGAGATGCATATTTCTCCTTATGCAGGGCACCCTGGATATTAGAAAACTGTAAAAATGGTCAAGAGCTAATACTTTTGGCCAGGTATGAAGAGAGAAATTGTAGAATACATCGCTAGGTGTATGGAGTGCCAGAAAGTTAAAATAGAGCATAGGCACCCAACAGGATTGTTGCAACCTTGTCCCATTCCTAAATGGAAGTGGGAAGTGGTGACAATGAATTTTATTATGGGATTGGCTAGGAAAGATACATGATTCGATTATGGTAGTGGTGGACAAGCTCACAAAAAATGCCCATTTTTTTCCACTAAAAACTACTCACAAAGCAACAGATGTTGCTGATATTTTCATTAGGGAAGTGACACGATTACACGTAATTCCTAAAACGATTGTGTCTGACAGAGACCCAAAATTCACCTCGAATTTCTGGAAAGGATTGTTCAAAGGATTCAGAATGAATCTGAAATTTATTACAACTTATCATCCTGAGTCTGATGGACAGACAGAAAGAGTGAATAGGGTGATAGAAGATATGTTGAGAATGTATGTGATGGATAAACCATCAAAATGGGAAGACTACCTACACTTGGTAGAATTTGCTTACAATAATGGGTATCAGGCATCATTGAAAATGATCCCATTTGAAGCACTTTACGGTAGAAGGTGCAATACTCTAGTAAGATGGGATAATCCAGCTAATAGAACAGTAGTCGGGCCAGAATTTCTCAAGGAGATGGAGGACCAAATGTTAAAAATTAAGCAGAATTTGAAAGTTGCCCAAGACAGACAGAAAAGTTATGCTGATAAAAATAGAATCCATAGAGAATTCAAAGTGGGTGATCATGTTTTCCTGAAAGTGAAAGCTAACAGAAGCTCCCTAAAGCTGGGAAGCTGCGCCAAGTTAGCAACCATATTTGTTGGACCATTTGAAATCCTAGAGAGGATTGGTCCAGTTGCTTATATGATTGCATTACCTGCATCTATGTCTATTCATAACATATTCCATGTATCATTGCTAAAGAAATATATACCCGATACTAATCATGTTATTGATTGGAATGTTATTTAGGTGGAGCAAGAAGGCACTTTCCAAGTGCATCCGGTGCGCATCCTGGATCGAAAAATCAAACAACTCTGGAATCGAGCCACAGGGATTGTAAAAGTCCAATGGACCTAGTACAGACTTGAAGACACTACTTGGGAGCATGAGTATGCAATGCGGGAAGACTACCCACATCTTTTTGAAGAATTTTGAGAATTTTGTTGTATATGGGTACATGATGCACTGAGGACAGTGCATAAATAAGGGGAGGGGATTGTAATATTCCTCGGTAAAACCCAAATGTAAATATAATCCAAGTATATTTAATCTAGTGAGATGTTTAGACATCATTTTTGTAATACACCTTTCATGGCATGGTGCGTGCATATACTATGCAGTAAAGGGATGTAATGTGCACATTTATGAATACCGTGCACAGTAACTAAGGTGCACACAACCTTAGAGAGAGAGGATACAACACACAGTAACTAAGTGCATGTAATATTAAGGTCATGGAACCTTTATGTATATAATATGCATTATAGGTCGGTGAGCCAGTATTATAAGCCAAAATGCTTATGTCTTGGAATTAGGCCAGCACACCTAGATGTTAAAGGATAGAGCACCTACTTTGTACATGAGTCATGATTAATATAAAATACATCACTGCACATAGACTGACCATGATAAAAGAGATGGGGGACTGAAATTCACCAATTAGGTAAAGGGAGGGCCAAAAGGGAATATTATATTAATATTTCCCTAAACATAAAGTACGAATATTTTTATCCTAAGTTCTAAAGTTGGGGACAAGTGGACAAAAGTAACTTCCAATATGACAAGTGTCAAGTTGAGGACATGCATTNGACTGACCATCGTTTGGACAAAGATTTCATAGTGATTCCCAAAAACACAATCAGTTATCCAATCAATGATTACATGACCATTTCACTCATACATTCCATTATCCTTGAGACAATCATTCCACCTTTCTGAAACCTATTCCCCCATCCCTTTTGGTTGGTGTACCTGGTTAGTTTGGAGCAGGATTGAATAAGCGGCTTGTCAGGCCCGTGAGCAGTTCTCTAGGTGAGAGAATTGTTGGGGATTAATTTCCGTAGGTGCTAAAATAAAACTACAATGCTCTCATACTTCCGGTTCGACCTGTTGTTGAAGTCCTAGAAGGGAAGTGGGGTAGCCGTGGGACTGTTGAGTAGAGAAGGGGCACAATTCCTTGGGTGGGACAGGCATGTGGGGAATGAGAGGCTATAGGTTGTTAGTTGAGTGAGCACCCGAGATGAAGTCTTTCCTATTGCCATGAGCCTTAGCTTGGATAGGAATCCCTTTACCCTGGGTGGAGTTCAGTCACATCTCAGGGGTGATTCACTGTTGAGAGTGATGAACAGTGTAATCTATGGATGTGAGGTTCGTGGATAGTTTGTAAGCAGTTGGTGATGGTCTTTTTAAATATAAGTATCAATTGTATGATATATGGATATGTTGTTTTTCTATTTACATGCCCATGTTACGATTTTATCATATATGTGACTATGACTGCTTGTGTGCTTATGGGTAATTTCCTGTAAATGATGCATATCGGTAATTACTGTTATTTGTAACATAAAATTCGTGTTACAAAAAGTAATTTTTTTTTTATGTTAGATGTAAAGCTTCCGCGAGTGTGTTCTATGTATATGCTTTAGTTGCATGCAGAATAAAGGGTAAATTTAGGTGGCATTACTTAGTTGACTACTATGTATGTTACTGCATGTTTTGCAGTATAGGAATGAAAGATGTTCCCTAGAGTAGCATGTCTCGGCCTGATGGCTGGGAATGTTAGTGACAGGCATCAGAGCATGAGTGGTTTCTCTGGATTGGTGTACCCGAGACTTAGGTTGGTCAAGGGGGTCGTTACAAGGAAGTTATAAATCAAGTACCTCAAGAAGGAATTTTGTGTTAACTATCCAAGTTTACTCAGAAAACATGACTCGAAATATAATTGGGTCATGTAGGAGTTGGATCAGAGAGATCCAAATAATAGTGGAATGCTGAAAATTTATATCAATATAATATGTAGTTGCAAGTCCATGAACATCCTAGTATAATTTAAAAAGAAATCATGAGTTAGATATCAAGCTAATGGGAATCCAAGACAACACTCTAGGAGGGAAATCAAGAATAACAGAGGGTTGTTGATGCATTCCAAAGGTGTTGAAGATATTTCCACAATAGCATGGATATGTCAAAGCTAAGAAAGACTTAAAAGTGAAATGAATCTCTGTAGAGAGTCAGTAAGGAACCATGAAGAAGAAAATGTTTCTATGCATGGTTTTGAATGCAAAAGATATGGTTCCTGAGAATAATCCATCTCAAGTGGCATAGAGCCATGAGTGACATTTCCATGAGGTGGAAGTATCACTTGAAATTATGATGGTAAATTAAAAGTAGTACTAATTAATTTTAATTAATTCTATGCAGCTAGAAAAGTAGGCATATGTGCATCCTTATAGTATGCTAGAGATTAGCTATGGAATCCAAGTTTGAGGATAGTTGGAAAGGAGAAGAGAAGAGTGCAAGAAAAAAAAATTACTAAAGTATTTAGTTAGGAACGAGATGAAGTAGTTCAGTCCGAAAAGTAAATGGATGTTGAAAATCCAAAGTCTATAAGACAACATGATTGGAATTATAATTCATCCAAGTGTGAGTTGGGATAGATGGATCCAAGAAATAAATAAAATTTGAAGCTTAATATAAGTTTAGTATTTGGCTGGGAATGCAAAGGATGCCAAGAGTGATTCGTCTAGAAAGTGCTCAGGTCAGAAATAATCATGCACATTGGTTACAATGAAGACCACATGAAGATTCAAGAATTCGGTGGAATTGAAGACTTCTGGTATAAACAAGGAAACGTGATATAGAGAGAAATAAGTTGTTGCAATTAATGTGGCAGAAAGTATATTATGGTTTGTTGGTACAACCATAAAGAGAGAATGCTTTCATATTTGCAAGTGTTGCTGATAATGTTGGTGCACATGGAAGGAAGCAAAAAAAATTGGAATGTTGATTATAAGATTGATAAAGAGGCATGAGAGCTTCTATTGTCATTAGCTAATCATGTAGCATTAAATTTGTTTAATGGTATCCATGCATGTCAGTATTTATTTCTTGAAATTATGTTTCATAATTGGAAAAGGGAAATTCAGGTAAGAATTTCCCCAAATTGAATTTTTTATAATACACAGTATGGTATTGTTTAAGTGCATTAACAAGTTACCACTAGGTGTGGTAAAGGCTAGAGGCCTATTATAGTTATCAATTTTTTTTAGCTTTTGAATGCACACACTGACATAGTATCATGTCATGTTAATTTGGTTATGAGGTAATAACCAAAGAAATAAAAGATAAGAACTTGTTATAGGAATGATGCCCATAAATCTAGTCATGTATGAGACGAGGACAAGGTTGGATATGACAAGGCATGGATATAGAAATATTACGTACCACACAAATACTCAATGAGGTTCCTAACTTTAATTAAAAATTGGACTACAACCTTTTTGCTAACACTAATGCACACCACATAATTGTATTCCCAGTGTAATGTTCAGGTCGAAAAAGATGGCATCCAAGTAATTGAGAAGACAATGGGAAGTGTGTGGAGAATGTGTCAAGACATTGGGTAGATTTCCAATTTATGTATCGTGAGATACATGACTTAGATAAGATCATTTTGAAAATCAATTCAAAGGTGCAATGAATAGATATGCATTGAGAGCTACACTCATGCCTAGTAAGTGGCAGAGTTTCACTCATACATGATAGAATTGTATACTTAAATGCATTTGCTGAATGCATTTTGTGAGTGCATGTATATATGTTTTAAATGGAAATAATTATACTAAAGACATAAACGTTGCTAACTCATGGAGATGAGAACATTTTAGGAACTATTATACATTGCAGCAAGAAAGTTGCAAGTCAGGTAATCAAAGGAATAATGACTACAGAAAAGTTTCTATTAAGAAAATTGAAATAACAAACTTATTGTTATTAATTGCGAACATGCATATGCATAGAATGATGAGTCATTCTATCTAATAAATTGTTTGGTAATTGTGATTGGATTGCTAGGTGTAGGCAATTCCAAGATCACTACATAAGGTTTTTGTACATATTGGAATTAGAATATGATGTACATGAAACATTGGCAATGTGTTGGTTGTATGGAAGATAAAATCATTGTAGGAAAAATGGTATTCAATATGGTGCTTGCTGAAATCCAGAAGGAATACTAGATCCTATTATTGCAACAACGATGAAAAATTATGAAATAGAATTTCATATTTTGAGAAAAGTCGAATTCCTTATGAAATTAATTTGATTTCTAAAATGGAATTTTTGTAATGTTCTCTCATGATAACTACATGTGTGTGATGCAGATGAGATAATCTTGATTAAAGTTGGAATGTTGGGAAAGAACAACTACTGTTGAGGACACTAAAGCCCTATAATTGTAGAACTTTGGTGGGATTTTGGTAATGGGTTAGCACTCTGCTTGTGTGTTAAAGCCTTGGCAAGATGGATCGTTGAAAGACTGCGTAGTAGTGAAGGGATGCATGAGCCTGGAAGGATAAGTGCAACAAGGAGGAGACAACCCAAGGATTCTTATGGCATGGTAGCTTCCATAAGGAGGGTGTATCAAATGGAACAATGAGCTGAATTATTCTTGGAAGAAAGTTGATGGAATAGAGAAATTGAATTCCAATTGTATTATGAATACCAGAATTGGTGCTTGAAAGTAGAGCACGAGATGGATAATAAAATTCCAATAACTAAATGTTGGATATTTTTAAATAATTTTAATTGGACATGGTATATAATGCACCGAGGACAGTGCATAAATAAGGGGAGGGGATTGTAATACCCCTAGGATGAACCCCAAATTGTAAATTCAAATGTATTTAAGCTAGTGAGTTGTTTTATATTATTTTGCATGCACCTTCCATGGTATAGTGCACACATGTATTGCGCACTAAAATGATGAAGGGTGTACATTCTAGGATACCGTGCGCAACAAACTTAAGTGCGCGCGATTTTGAGGCCAAATATCCTTTGTGTATATGTTTTGTTTTGTAGGCTGGCGAGCCAATTATTATAATCTAGGAGGGTTATGTGTTTAATTAGGCCGGAGAGGCTAAAGGCCAGTGATATTAGTTTTGTATATGTCTTATCATCAATATAATATTGCTCCGCATGTAGACATACCACGATAAAAGAGTACAGGGGACTAAAATCTACTAGTTAGGGAAAAAGGGGGCTAAAAGTTAAGGATAATGGGCTAAGCTAGGGAGCTTAAGCCAAAAAGGAATATTATTCTAATATTCCTTAAAGTATAAAGTATGGATAATTATCTTATCCCAAGTTCTAAGGATGGGGACAAGTGAACCAAAGTATATATCAACATGACAAGTGTCAATGTGGGTACTTTCATACGTATAGTTTGGACTTATTTCATTTTTCCATTCATTCATTCATTCCATCATCTTTCACTCACTCATTCAACTTTCCTTCATACTTTCCTGTACTTGTATCTATACCTGTACCTGTACCCATACCTATATATGTACTTGGTTAGTTTGGGAGCTGGACTAAAGAGGAGAGTTGTTAGTCCAGTGGGATACTAAAGAGGCGAGTTGTTAGGCCTATGAGAAATTCTCTCGAGGTGAGAAAATTCTCGGGAATATATTTCCCAAAGGTGCTAAACTATAGCTACAGGGATCTGAGACTGCCAATTTGGCTTATTGTGGAAGCCCCGGAAAGGAAGTGGGGCAGTCGAAGGACTCTTGAGAAGAGAAGGGGCACACTTCCTCGGGTGGGACATGAATGAGGGGAATGAGGGACTGTAGGCTGTTAGTTTGAGTTTGCATCTGTGACGAAGTGTTTTCCTATTGTTTGAGATAGATTAGCCTGGTTAGGAATCCCTTTACCTGGGTGGAGTTTAGTCCCAACTTTGGGGTGACCCACTGATGAGACTATTGAGTAGCATGGTTTAATTTTGGTATGTTCATGGAAGGTCTTCACACAGTTGGTGATATTTTTACCAAGATAAGTGACAATTGTGTGTTAAATTACATGGCACATTATTATTTATGTGTTTATTTTTATGGGTTTTTCCTGTGTGTGTTGCATGTGTATTTTTATTATTATTTTGTATGAACCTGTGCATTTGCATAATGTGTGTGTCTATTTTAAGTTTTGCAAGATTTTTTGTGTGTATATGTTTTAATTTTGTATATAGTTCGAAAATGTTTATGTGGCATAGCCCAATTGGATGTTGGGGATGATACAATATGGTATCATAGCTCCAATTTTCAACATTGAGCCTGGATGGGCTGAACAAGTTGAATTGAAGTGAAATTTTAGAGAGAATTGATTTCGAAGTGGCCAAATTTCAAGTTACAGAGTGACCATCGTAAAAATTAGAAACAATTATGTGGAATTGGGAAAAAATCCCCAATTTTTGTTGTTAAATTCATGGGAAAATTGAGAAATTTGGCCAAGTGGTGAGATATTCTTATTTTAATATCTATTCTATCAAATTCAGACCTGGAATTGGTCAAATTTGAAGTTACAATGAATCCATGACAGATGAAGCGAGATTAGTTGATTAGAATTCTCAATTCGTGAATTGTGTTTGAGAAAACTTTGTTCCAGGAATTTCAACCAACAATGCTTTATTGTTTCAAAGATTGAATTGGTGTTATTGGGGTGAAATTGAATAAATTTCGTAGTTGCATAATTTCTATGGTCAAAATTGGGAAAACGTTTGGCAAAAGCCCCAATTTATGCAGCGGAATTCACGAGGAATTGATGCACATAAAAATGAATGTTTGTAGGTGTGCACACTAAAAATGCATTATGCGCAGTGAAATATTGTGATGTGTGGAAAATAAGGGTCTGTGGCTACACATGCTAAAATTATGCGTTGCGTGGTGCAGAGTGGTAATGCGCAGAAAATATTGGCTCGTGTGTGTGAGCACTTAAATTTGGCGTTGCACGGTGGAGATTGGCAATGCACAGAAAATATTGGTGCCCGGGTGAGCACACTTAAATTTGGCATTGCCCGGTGTAGAGTGGTAATGTGTGGAAAATATTGATGCGCGGGTGTGCGGACTTAAATTTGGCATTGCGTGGTACAAAGTGGTAATGCGTGGAGAATATTGGTGCGTGGGTGTGTGCACTACATTTAGCATTATGCGGTGCAGATTGAGTGGCACATGTGTAAACCTGGCGCACACGGTGTGTGCATAGATAATAATGGCATGCATTTTGTGCACAATATTGACAGAGTGCATAGGATTTGTTTTGGTGCACGCACAATGTGGGTATATGTTGTCATGCGACAATTTAATTAATGGTGTGTGCAGAGTACTGGTGCACGGTGGGGGAATACTAAAATTTTCCATTGTACAACGCATAGAGTGCTATGCATGTAGAATATTAGTGTGTGACACAAAAATTGCGCGCAACAGGTATTAGTGCATGAACCAAAATTGTGCATGGTGGATATTGGTGCGCGACACAAAAGTAGTGCATACCAGTTATTGGCGCAATAGAGAAGTGATCCACATTGGTTATAAGTGCGCGGAGCATGCACTACCTTATGGTGTTCTTGCGCATGATAAATATGGGTGTACATGTTCAAATTTGTGCACATGAAGTCATTTGGATGGTGTACAACAACAAAAAACCAGTGAATTTTTGCGACATTTTTGAGGCCCTAAACAATGTTTTTAGCTACTCAAAAATCCAAAGAATAAAGTGTACCAAGGTACACTCTATCTCTCCAACTCAAATGAAAGATCCCGAAGAGATATTTTTAATGGTGTAAGCCATTCGTCAAACAAATATTTTATGAGGAAGTTACAGGACAAATAGTGGAGGGTAAATTTTAAGACCCAACTAACTTCGAAGGGCCATAACTTTCTACTCTAGCATCAGATTGAGGCACAAGAGCAGTCTATGGAAATATATTGAACCGTAGAAAATATTCCTAGAGATGAAATAAAACTCTAGGCATGTGAAAAATGTTTAAGATGGCAAAGAAGGTACTTATAGCATTCCAGACCAAAAACACTAATTGGCCTAGAACTTCAACATTATGTAACTAGCAACCCAGAACCTAGAAAGAGGTGAAACTTGGACATACTGTCCAAAATATGTATATGAAGAAAAAAAATTGATATCCTACTAAAACTGCAATGGATTAGGTGCAAAAATGCATAATTACAACACAACATTGCACCAAGTTGAAGAGTGAATAGAAAAATTAATGGACAATTTTCAAATAACCATAACTTTCTGCTCAAGACTCAAAATTGAGCATGGAAGCAGGCGTTTGAAAGGTATTGGAAAATAGAATATAATTATTCACCTAGAAAATTTATCTTGGCATTCAAATTTTAGGAAATTGGAAGAAATAATTCTGATTCATTATTGAAGCATACTGGTTCATATTTTCATGAAATTGTTGAAACAATTAGCCTAACAAAGTTTTGTTGGCTGCACATTTTGCAGAGTTAAAAAAACTAGATCATATCATGATAAACATAAAGTGTGGAGGAATGGAAGATGCACAGGGAGCTTAAATCTAGGAAGATGAGATCAGAGGGATGGATGTCCATATGGGCATTGAAGGAACAAAATCCAATGGACGTGGAGAAGGAAGGGATGAAAACATGAATATGACAGATACCATTACAAGTTTTCATAAGGATTTCCAAAGCCATAAATATGATAATGAAAGGGTTATGAGATTCAAGGAGTAGTAGGAAGAATTCAACATGAATTTAATGGATATCTTGAATATAATAGAAAATAAATTGGATAAGGAGAGTGGCTCAAGAAAATCAGGAAGTCATAGGTCTCCTGATCAGAAAATAAGAACAAGAAGTGTTAACATACATCACCACAACTCCCCGAGGCATTCCAATAAGAGAGCACATAGTAGCTCAAGTCCATCCCTTATCAATAAGCATAAGAGGTCTGGGGTGGATGAGCTATGAGGAGAAATGAAAAAAATCAAACCTCCTACATTTGATGGTGAGCACAAGAAGAATGAAGATGTAGAGACATGGTTGGGCATGAGAAAGTATTTTCAATTGCATAATTATTATTCTCATGCATAAGGAAGTATTTCCATCTATCAACTCAAGGGAAAGGCATCCATGTGGTGGCATCAACTTGTGCAGGTGAAACACATTAAAGAGAAAAATGTTACTTGGAAGGAATTAAATAAGTATTTTGAAAATAAATACTTGACTAAGAGATACTATGACAAGAAAATGAAAGAGTTATTTGAACTCAAGCTTAGGAGTATGACCATATATGAATAAAAAAGAAGGTTTTTAGAACGACTGAAGTATGTTTCTTTCATCAAGGATGAGACGATTAAGATTCAAAGGTATTTGACTGGATTTCCATCATTCATCAGTGAAAAAATACAATATGATGATCCCAAAAAATTCTTCATAAATAGGCCACCATTCCTCATAAATAATCCTCAGGGAAAACCAACTTCCAAAAAACCCCGAATGATGGAGACATGGGGTCAAAGGCCAAGGAAATCACCTATTTAATGTTTGGGTTGTAAAGAAGATCATATGTATAGAGATTGTCCTCACAGATGTAATATCCCCAGGTAGAACCCCAATTGTAAATGTAAATACAAATGTACTTAAGATGGTGAGTTGTTTTGATATCATTTTTGTATGCACATTTCATGGCATAGTGTGTGCATGTATTGCGTAGTAAAATGAGGAAGTGTGCACATTCCAAGATACCGCGTGCAAAATCTTAAGTGCACATGATGTTGAGGACAGGGACCCCTTTTGTGTATATGATATGTTTTATAGGGTGGTGAGCCAGTTATTATAAGCTAGGATGCTTATGTTTTGATTAGGCCGAAGAGCCTAGATGTTAAAGGCCAGTGCACCTACTTTGTATATGTCTCATAATTAATATAAATACATCATTTCACGCACACTGACCATGATAAAAGAGATGGGGGACTAAAATCCACTAGTTAGGGAAAGGGTGGGGCCTAAAAGTTAAGGAAAAGGGCTAAGCCAGGGATCTTAAGCCAAAAAGGAATATTATGTTAATATTTCTTTAATCATAAAGTATGGATAATTATTTTATCCTAAGTTCTAAAGTTGCATACAAGTGGGCCAAAGTAGCTCCCAATATGACAAGTGTCAAGTTGGGGACATGCATACATATTGTGGGGACATAGTTCATTTTCAGAACTCTCCCGTAATTCTTATGAGGATCTTTTCCATGATGCCTTCCATCATTCAGCCAGGATGCCATGATCATTTTCACTCAAGCAATCAGTTATCCTTTAGACATTCATTTCACTGTATCCAAACATGTATCCATAGCCATTTTGTGTTGATGTAACTGGCTAGCTGGGGAGGGAGACATAAGAAGAGGGTTGTTAGGCCCATGGGATATTGAAGAGGCAGGTTGTCAAGCCTGTGAAAAATTCACTGGGTGAGAGAATTGTTGGGAATTGACTTCCCGAAGGTGTTGAACTACAACTACAGGGCTTTGAGACTTCCTGTCTGGCTTGTTGCTGAAGCCCTAGAAGAGAAGTGGGGAAACCGAGGGACTGTTGAGAAGATAAGGGGCACACTTCCTTGGGTGGGATAGGCATGTGGGGAATGAGAGACTGTAGGCTGTTAGTTTGAGTAGGCATATGTGATGGAGTCTTTCCTGTTTCCATGAGCCGTTAGCCTAGTTAGGAACCCTTACCCAAGTGGAGTTTAGTTCCAACTTGGGGGTGACTCACTATTGAGAGTGATGAACACTGTGGTCTAAGGCTAGGAGGTTCGTGGAAGGTCTGCATGAAGTTGGTGACATTATTACCAAGATAAGTGCCATTTGTGTGATAAAATTACATGCTACATTATTATTTATGTGTTCAGTTTTATGGCTTTATCTTATGCATGGTTATGACTGTCTGTATATTTGTGGGTATTTCTTGTATATGTTGCATGTGTATGTTTACGGTGATTTCAGTGTGAATGTGTGTATTTATAGATATATTTGTATGTCTATGTTTTATATATAATGTTTCCGCAAGAGTTCTGTGTGTGGATATGTTTAAATCACATGCAGATAGAAATTTATGTGGCATAGATCAGTTTGGATGATGATTATGTTACAGTATGTCCCGCACAGAGAACATATGTTTTCTTTGGTGTATCATGTCCTGGCATGGATGGTTGAGGATGTTACATAACGGTTTTAGAGCTAAGTAAAGTGTCTGAGCGGTGGCATTTCCCGGCCTATGGGTGGTTGGGGATGTTACAATAGAGGTGGAAAAGTGAGGACTCTTCACAATGTACAACAAACTGAAACAATGGAAGACATGGGTAGAAATGTACCAAGTATCTATGTATCCCTAGACAACAAGCAAGAAGAGTATCAATCACATCTGATTGAAGTAGAAGGTATGATCAACAACCAAACTATTGATATTTTAATTGATTCAGGAGCTAGTCATAGTTATATAGATCCTAAGATGGTGGAAATTTTTCAATTGCCAAGAAGCAAGCATGGAAAATCTTGGTTGGTGCAGCTAGCTATTGAATCCAAAAGAAAATCTAATGACATGGTTAAGTCATGTCTTATGGACATGAATGGACTGAACACCAGGGAAGATTTGAACATATTGCCTTTAGGTTCTTATGACTGTCTAATTGGGATGGATTGTTTGGACCAACATCATGCTATCATAGACTGTCATAAAAAGGAATTTACTTGCTTGGATGAGGAAGGGAACCTAAGGACAGTATAGGGAATTCCCAAGGTAGTAACCATTAGAGAAATTGCATCATTGCAGCTAAAGAAATGTTATAGAAAAGGGTGTCAAATATTTGCAGCTCATATGGAAGAAACACCTAAAGATAGGGTGTCAAATATTGAAGATTATGTAGTCCTAAAAGTGTTTGAATATGTGTTTAAGGAAATATTAGTATTATCACCTAAAAGAGACATTGATTTCTCCATAAATCTGATTCCTAGAGCAAATCCAATATCCAAAACCCCTTACAGGAAGCATACACCAGAATTGAAGGAGTTGCAAATGCAACTTGAAGAGCTCCTGAAGAAGGGGTATATATTCCAAAGTGTGTCACCTTGGGGTGCCCTAGTTTTATTTTTGAAGAAAAAGGATGGAACATCGAGACTTTACATTAAGTTTAGGTAGTTGAAGAAGGTAATTGTGAAGAATAAGTATCCTTTTCCAAGGATCGATGACCTCTTTGATCAGTTGAAATATGAAAGAATTTTCTCCAAGATTGATCTTAGGTCAAGTTATCATCAAGTAAGAATTAAAGAAGAAGACATCAACAAGACTACTTTCAGAACAAGGTATGGCCATTATGAGTTCACAGTGGTGCCATTTGGGTTATCAAATGCACCAATTGTCTTCATGAGTTTAATGAATGGAATTTTCAGAAAATACTTAGATAAGTTTGTCATTGTATTTTTAGATGAAATTCTTATATATTATAAATCGAAGGAAGAGCATGAAAAACACTTGAGGATGGTATTACAAGTATTAAGGGAGCATCAATTATATTCCAAATTGAGCAAGTTCTTATTTTATCAGAAGAAAATTCATTATTTGGGACATATCATTTCAGAGGAAGGGATAGTAGTGGATCTTGAGAAGATAGAAGCCATTATAGGATGGTAAATGCCAAATAATGTGATAGAGGTCGGATCATTCATGGGCCTAGCAAGATTTTATAGGACATTTATTGAAGGATTCTCAAAGATTGCACACCCAATCACTTCCTTGAAAAAGAAGGGTGTGGAATTTTAATGAACATTGGATTGTGAAAAAAGTTTCCAACACTTAAAGCGATTATTAACTAGTGCTCCAATTTTAAGGATTGCAAATCCAAATGAGGACTTCATTGTATGAAGAGATGCATGTAAAGAAGGACTTGGTGGAGTCCTTAGTCAAAATGGGTTTGTTGTATGTTATGAATCTGGAAAGTTGAAGGAGAATGAAAAGCACTATGGCACTCATGATTTGGAGTTGGCAGCCATAGTGCATGCCTTGAGGAAATGGAGGCACTACCTCATGAGGAAAAGGTTCGAGTTCAGGACAGACCATAATGGTTTGAAATATTTATTTGATCAGTCAACTCCAAATGCTAGGAAAATAATATGGTTATAATTTCTCAGTGAATATGACTTTGATATAAAGCATATCAAAGGGAAAGCGAACAAAGTGGTTGATGCAATCAACAAAAGCGTGAATGAGTTGCATGCTAAAACCATTATAATGTACTAATCAGATTTGAAATACATAATTTTGGAGGCTGGAAAATCAGATTTGCAATACAAGGAGTTAGTGGTAAAATTACAAAAGGGTATTTTGCAGCAGAAAATTGACAACTATAAGCTAGAAAATTGGTGAAATTCAAATGAACATGGGAAAAATTTATGTACCAAATTCCCAGGAATTGAAAAATATGATATTGGAATAAATGCATAATGTACCTTCTGTTGGGCATCTAGGTTATCATAAAACTATTGCAGTTGTCAAGAGACAATATTATTGGCCAGGAATGAAGAAATAAGTTGTTCATTTTATTGTCCAATGTTTGGAATATCAAAAGGTAAACTCTGAGTATAGACACCCAGCTAGTTTTCTATAGACATTACCCATTCCTGAGTGGAAATGGGAATTTTTAACAATGGATTTCATCACCAAACTACCCAGAACAAACAAGGAACATGTTTCTATTATGGTAGTGGTGGATAAGCTTACTAAAGCTGCCCATTTTATTCCAGTAAATCTCACTCACAAGGAAACCAACAATGTTGATGTTTATATGAGAGAAATTGTTCAATTACATGGTATACCCAAGGCAATTGTGTCTGATAGAGATCCAAAATTTACATCAAAGTTTTAGAAAGGATTATTTAAGGGATTTGGAACAAGTTTGAATTTTAGCACAACTTATCATCCATAATCAGATGGACAAACAAAGAGGGCGAATCAAGTGATAGATGATATGTTGAGGATGTATGTGATGGATAAACCATCAAAATGGGAAGACTACCTACACTTAGTAGAGTTTTCTTATAACAATGGGTACCGATCATCTCTAAATATGAGCCCATTTGAGGCACTTTATGGCAGAATGTGCAACACAATGGTAAGCTTGGATAACCCAACAAATAGAGTAGTGGTTGGGCCAGAATTACTCAGGGAAATGGAAGAGAGAATGTTTAAAATAAAACAGAATTTAAAGGTTGCCCAAGACATGAAGAAAATCTATGTTGATAAGGGCATAACTCACAGGGAATTTAAAGTTGGGGACCATGTATTCTTGAAAGTGAAGGCCAACAAAATTTCATTGAAGTTGGTAAATTGTTCAAAGTTGGCAGCTCGCTATTGTGGGACATTTGAAATCCTAGAGAGAATTGGGCATGTAGCATACATGTTTTCCTTGCCTACATCAATGGTCATTCATAATGTATTTTATGTATCATTTCTTAAGAAATATATACCTGATGTTAATCATGTTATTGATTGGAATGTGATTCAAGTGGAGAAAGAACGTGCCTTACTAGTACATATGGTATGCATTCTGGATAAAAAAATCAAACAGCTCCGGAATCAATCCATAGAGATTGTAAAGGTTGCAACTTGGGAGCATGAAGATGCTATGTGAGAAGAATACCTACATATTTTTGAGGATTTTTGAAATTTTGGTTGTATATGTGTATATATTGCACTGGGGATAATGTATAAATAAGGGGAAGGGAATGTAATACCCCTAGGCTGAACCCCAATTGTAAATGTCACTACAAATGTTCTTAAGTTGGTGATCTATTTGATATCATTTTGCATGCACATTTCATGGTATAGTGCACACATGTACTGTGCACTAAAATGATGAACTCTGCACATTCCAGGATACCACGTGCAACAAACTTAAGTGCACGTGATTTTGAGGCCTGGGGGCCTTTATGTATATGTTGTGTTTTATAGGCTGGTGAGCTAGTTATTATAAGCTAGGAGGATTATGTGTTGAATTAGGCCAGAGAGCCTAGATGCTAAAGGATAGTGAGCCTATTTTTATATATGTCTTATCATTAATATAATACATCACTGCATGTAGATTGACCACCATAAAAGAGTATGGGGGACTAAACTTGACTATTTAGGGAAAGGAATTGTTGGGAATTGATTTCGCAAAGGTGCCAAATTGCAACTACAGGGCTCTGAGACTTCCAATCTGACCTGTTGTTGAAGCCCCAAAAAGGAAGTGGGGCAGTCGAAGGACTATTGAGCAGAGAAGGGGAACACTTCCTGTGGTGGGAAAGGCATGTGGGGAATGAGGGACTATAGGTTGTTAGTTTTAGTTGGCACTTGTGACGAATCATTTTCCTATTTTCTGAGATACATCATCCTGGTTGGGAATCCCTTTACCCAGGTGGAGTTTATTCCCAACTTGGGGGTGACCCATTGATGAGAGTGATGAGAAACATGGTATAAGGCTAGGAGGTTCATGGGAGGTATGCACACAGTTGGTTATATTTTTACCAAGATAAGTGTCAATTGTGTGTTAAATTACATGCAACATTATTATTTATGCGTTTGTTTTTATGGGTTTTTCTTGCGTGTGTTGCATGTGTATTTTTATTATTATTTTGTATGAATCTGTGCATTTGCAGAATGTATGTGTCTGTTTTGAGTTTTATATATAAGTTTCGCACGATTTTCTATGTGTATATGTTTTAATTTTATATACAGTTCGAAATTTTTTATGTGGCATAGCCCAGTTGCATGTTGGGGATGCTACAATATGGTATCAAAGTTCCAATTTTCAACACTGATCCTGGATGGGCCGAGCAAGTTGAATGAAGTGAAATTTCATAGAAAATTGATTTCAAAGTGGCTAAATTTCAATTTGTAGAGTGTCCATGGTAAACATTAGAAGCAATTACGTGGAATTAGGAAAAATACCCAATTTTTGTTGTTAAATTCATGGGAAAATTGAGAAATTTGGCCAAGTGGTGATATATTCTTAATTTAATATCTATTCTAGCAAATTAATACATGGAATTGGTCGAATTTTAAGTAACAGGGATGCCATGAAATTTGGAGCGATATTAGTTGATTAAAATTCCCAATTTGTGAATTGAGTTTGGGAAAAATTCCTTCCAGGAATGTCAAACAACAACGATTTGTTTTTGCAGAGGCTGAATTGGTATTATCAGAGTGAAATTGAAAAAATTTCATAGTTGTAGAATGTCCATGGTGAAAATTAGGAAAAGTTTGACAAAAGCCCCAAAATTTCTGCAGCGGAATTCACGAAGAATTGATGTGCAGAAAAATGAAAGTGTGCAGGTGTGTGCACTAAAATGCGTGATGCACAGTAAAAAGCTTGTGAAGTTTGGAAAAAAAGGGTGTCTGGTTGCATGCACTACAATTTGGTGCTGCGGAGTACAAGTTGGGATGGACAGAAAAATATTAGTGCGTGGGTGTGTGCACTTAAATTTGGCATTGCAAGGTGCAGCGTGGTAATGCACGAAAAATATTGGTGCATGGGTGTGCACACTAAAATTTAGTGTTGCATGGTGTAGAGTGGTAATGCATAAAAAATATTGGTACACGAGTGTACACACTAAAATTTGGCATTGTGCGGTGTAGAGTGGTAATGCGCAAAAAATATTGGTGCATGAATGTACACACTAAAATTTGGCGCTGCGCAGTGAAAAGTGGTAATGCGTGAAAAATAATGGTGCATAGGTGTGCGTACTTGAATTTGGCACACACAGTGTGCGCATGCATAATATTAACATGTGTGGTGTGCACAGTATTGGAAGCACGTAGAGGAATTTTGTTGGTGCACCTGCAATGTGGGTATATTCTTGTTGCGCGACAATTTTATTAATGGTGCAATGTGGGAGCATAATAAACATTGGCATGGTGCAACGCATAGAGTGCAATGTGCACAGAATATTAACATACGTGATCTAGATTTGTTTCGACAAGAATTGAGAGCGGAGATATAATAAATAAATGTACAAAGATATATCGGATATCCAAAAATATAATAGAAATGTATCAACGATGCAACCATAAACAAAGAGATACAGTAATACACAATTCTCTATTAATGAGCGAAAATATGCAAAGACTGTAAAATACAGAGTGGAAGACTCACTAGAATGGTGACAACTTATCTCTGAAAAGAGATGTGTTCGCTACTCACATTCACAAAAACATGATTTTACAATGAGGATCCAAAGGAATTTTTATCATAAATAAAATCCAAAACCTGTTGGCAGTCAATTCAATTTTTTCAATTGCCCTTAAAGCTGCCTACACCTATGTCTCTTGAACTTCAAATTTCTGTCACATTTTGCAAAAAGAAGACATTATCATTTCATACGACATTTGCAAATTGGTTTCGATTTAGTTTTCACGACTAAAAGCGTGAAAAATCCTCCATCGTTATTTGGACTGTCATGATCTTCTCTTTGATATTCTGATTGGTACTTACCTTTGGTTTATTTTTCGAACTATGTCCATTTGCCTATTATCACTCTGATTGCGCAACTTGATTTTTGTTTAATTAATGAGACATTGAGCATGTTGATTGATCAATTATACTTGATTATATAGGGGTCATAGTGGATTAAAGGTTTTTATATGATATAATCCTTATTATCTTAGAGCTCTTGGCTTACCGATTTTATGAAATCTCTTGTTGCAATGTTTTATAAACTTTGATTATGCAAAAGGCGCATGGGTCACATATGAGGTTGATTTCATATTGAATGGCAATGTTTGATTATACACATGGCGCGTTGGTGAAACATTTGGATTTTACGTTGGTTTTGATTATACACTTGGCGCATTGATATAGTATATGGTTTTGGTTTTACATTGATTAATGGCACGTTGATATGACTATCCACCGCTCGAAACTTCGGGTTGGCTGATTAGTATGGTTTAAACGATATGATGAGTGATTGAACAGAACTATACTGTGCCATTAATATACTGCATGGTAGTGATAATCCCACCACATTCGCACGCATACATTAATTCGTTCCCCTTTGAGCGCTTGCAGCTGTTAGCCATAATGATTTTTTCCCCTGTGTATTCTTGTGTTTAATTCAAACCCTACCATGCACCCGCACCATGGCTCCGGTCGTAAGGGATGAACCTAATGGCAACCAGGCATTGTTGATGTTCGATGGCGCTTACAACGACCTGGAGGAATTCGGATGGCTCTCGTTCATACAAAAGTTTGATGGCTTTAACCCTCATGGGGATCGACAATTTGCATTAACCTTCGATGGCTACCGAGCCAAGGTTGGGGATGTGCAGTTAGAAATTGATCAGCAATTTCTCAGTTTGGCTACCAGTCTGCCTGCTGTCGGACAGAAGTGGTCGAAAAATTGTAAAGTGGAAGATGTCCCGTGGACATTACTCTTCCAGTCACAAAGGGTGAGTTCCTGTGACAAGGGTTTGCCGGCAAATATTCTCAAGCAATGCTGGCACGACTTGCTCATGGTAACCAAGAAGTTCATTACTTGCGAGGACCGATATGGTTTCGTTTTCTTGTATCACCTTCGGCTACTGATGGTTTTCATGGGGTATGAGCTTAACATGCCTTACTACTTGCATAGGAGTCTGTTTAAAATGTCTAAAAGGTACAAACGGAACCAGTCCGTTACCAGTCCTTTTCATTTTGGGTTGATTAAAATGCTTGTAGTTTGTAAGTTGGGGTTACACCGTGACTGTTGGGAGGAATTTCTTAAACGCAATAATTTTGGTGACTCAAGCCCACCACAGGTTGACAAAATTGTGGTGAGCGAGTGCAAATCAATACCCCTTGTGCCTTACAGTGCGTTGTTGCCTAAACCCCTACCCAATTCTCCTATTTACCTACCCAATTTTGTTACCCAGGATATCGAAGCTGCTAAACCCGTGGCTAAAAGGCCTAAAGACAAACCCCCTGCCAATTCTAAAGGAAAGAAAAATGCCCGGTTAATCTCTCGCATGGTAAGAAACAAACCAAAAATTCCTGTCAACCCCGACCCTATTATGGTGAGTGAAGACTCCGAATCAGAGATTGAACGTTACCTGGCAAGTGAGTATCCCTACTCAGAAGGTCTATGCAATAAACCCGCATATGATTTTGTGAAGAACCTACCGCCTTGTTTGCAAAACGATCCCAATTTCCCAGGCATCAAAATGCCTTGTGAAACCCCAGGTGACTTGTCTAAACCCCCTCCTGCTCTAGCCGAACCAGTTGCTCCACCATGTGATCAGTGTGACTCATGGTTGGAAAGGTATTACCTCGACGTGCCACTGCTGCAGTCAAGAATTCATGCTTTGGAGGATCAAGTTGCAAAGCTCACCAGTCAAAAAGCAAAGATGCCACCCACTGATAAGAAATAGCGAACAACAGGTTCGATTTTATTCAAGAACATGGAGCCGGCTACAACAGTCGTCAATTCAAAGCTGGCATAGCTCAAACAGCCTCACTGGTATGACTTTCACCTATTTATATGACATACTCCTAAGCTCTGTTTATATCGTGGATTTTCTCTGTCGCATAAGCATGCACTTTTGTATATAATTTTGTTTTGATAAATCAATTTTCATTATCGTTTAATTTTGATTGAATTTGGCTTTAATCTGATGGATCGTTGGATAGATTTGATTGTTCTAATTTAGCTTCAATTGGATGCTCTGTTGATCATTGAATTTGTCAATATTTTCTAAACATAGGTTGTTTCTGGTATTCCGATTTTGAACACAGTCAATGGCTCGATTTGAATTGGTTATATTCTTTGCGATATGATTGACAAATGGGTTAAATTTTTTCCATGTCTTTCGACCAATTCGAATACTATTCTGTTAATACATAACCAGATTGCAATTGATTCGATTCATATATTGTTTGAATTTGATTATGCCCAGGATTACGATTTGTTTCTATAATTAACTCAGTGAAGATTTGTGTCGATTATTTCCCAGTTTATGGATTCTGTTGATTCTATCATGCCCCTATCTATTGACTGTGTGATGATCAATCATGAAAATCGTTGGGTCGATATTCATTGAGTATGATTTTGTTTGATTACAATTGAAACAATTTACCTATCGTTGCACTTGATTGAATGATATCAATCTATTGATATGACTATAACGAGTCAATGATGGTTACGATCATTATTTTGGTCATATCTGTTAACTGTGTGACACTCAACGAACGAAGTTTATGGCAAAGTTTGTGGATACTGTTATGCATGTTTCATTTTGACTATAATCGTAACAGTTTGGTATTTGATAATAATTTTATGCATAGCTGTAACCAATCGATTATGATTGTGTTTGATTATAACTATATCGATTTTGGATTACATTACGATTTACTTGTAATTGCATTTGGATATGAATCAATGTGGTTATTATTTGACCCGATTCTATGGAAATTAAAAAGCAGAGTATTCTTATCCTGTTTCGATTGCATCCTTTTCGATTTGATTTGATTTTAATAATAAATTTGCTTGAACCATTAGTAATTCGATTTTAATGTTCATTAAAAGAAAATTGGATTGTTTCAAAAGATTTTGTTTGATTTCTATCTCATCTTGTTTGCTATTTTAGACTAGCTACATAATCAGATGATTTTGTAGCTAAGTCTGTAGGATCAATTTTTTAGTGTTTTGTTACTGAAATATCTTTCTAATTTGATATTTGTGTTCTATTGCAGGTAAATTCAAATTTGCAATTGAGTTGTTGAGAAGTTAGGGGATATATCAAAGATTTTACTTGCATATCATTTTCTTAGTTTAGGTGATTTTGGGATGTTTCCCAGATTATGTAAAACTGTTTGATATTATCCACAAGGAAGATTTACCTTGTGAAGAGACCTATAGATACTTATGATTTTTGTAATAATCATCATCCTCATTCGTAAGAGAACAAGTATATGGATTTCTGATACAGACTGAAGCAGAATTTGGTGTTTTTTCACAGCTTTAGCTTCTCAATATATCAATATTTTGTTTTATGTTGTGTATATCAATTTGTTTTTGGTTTATGACTACTTTAGCTATCTAAATCATGTGCAAATGATATAATTTTAATCACTGTATCCATAACTTGTTTCTTCGAAATAGATAAAGGACATAACAATTGTTAATTCAGTTTGTGAATGACAGGTTTATCTTCTTCATAGATTGAATTGTTAAACATAATTTTTTGCATAACAGGTTTCCCTTATTGCAGAAATTTATAATCATAAGATTGTTATGCTTTTCTTTTATGTCTTGTTTGTCCTGTAAAACACTTCAAGGAGAAGCACAGCCTATCGTTTATGAAAATCTTATGGACTAACTGGTGTGAGTTTCCTCCTCCGACCAGCTTAGAAGTTATCATACACAGGGAAAACTTGGAGCATTTCCAGGTCAATTAGTTTGTTGTTTACTGTTTTTATTAGTTTAGATAGAATTAGTATATTAGATTGTTTAATTTCAGTAAATATATTAGATCATTTAATTTCAGTTATGTTTATTTATTTTTCATAAAATATAAAAATAAAAAAGATTCTTGGCTGTCTTAGGGCAGAAAACACATGAGTTTTGCAGGTTTTAATTAAATCTTTAGATTGTTTATAGTGTACATTTGTGAATAAGTAATATTTTAGCTAGTAATTAGATAGTTGATTTGAGTTATTGTAATAGTAATTAGTAGATTGTATATAATAGTTAGAATAGTTTATTTCTAGTTTTATTTAGTTTGTTTTAATTAGATTAGTGTATTAGTTAGTTTTAATTAATTTAGTTTCTTTTATTTTTAGTTAATTTTAGTTTTTTTATTAATTTTAGTTAGATTACTTAGCTCAGATCATTTCTCTCTTTGGTTTTCTTAAAAGACCTTAGAGTGGCCAACGGAGCCGTTAAACTCGTCAGGGTGGTCCATTCCAAAAGGCTTGGGTTATTTAGACAACCCCGGACCGGTTCCACTCTCCCAGTTGACAAACGGTCAATTTCGCCCATCAACAAATGGCGCTAGAAGGAGGGCCTGAACTTAATTGATGGCATGAGGCGGTCACAAGACTCCTTCCCCACCTAATCGCACACCTATAGTGACTAGAAGTCGTTCACAAGATAATACCCCCCCTCAAACAACAACTACTTCAACCAAAGATCCACAGATCACAGTTGAGCCAGCAACCCCTAATCCTACAGGTGATTATTTCCAAGAGATCGTTCGTCAATCTCTTATCAGAACACATAGTGCCTTAGCTAGTCTTAGGCGAACAAACCACCCGTGGGGTCAACCTTTAGACTTCTCTGATATCAGAGAACAGTTAGGTGACATAGACCTCGTTGTGAATTCTCCATATCCAAATCCAAATCCTACTGCAGGAGGATCTGGGATACCTCCTTCACCACCTCCTTCATCTCCTTCATCTTCCGGGGGAGATTCCTCTTCTGACGAAGGCAAACCACCTTCTCAGCCTTCCACACCCAATTCCCCAATGGCAAATCAGAACAACCTTGCTAGACCCTGGTTGGACCAGGATGCTGTAGTTGTACCTGGAGCCCAGCACCCTTTACCTAAGCATCCAGAGAAATGGCTTCCCAAGTTTGATCCCGATTCCAAACAGACAGCCGAAGATCATATCAAAAAATTTATGTTAGCCATCAGACTCCGTAATGTTGAACATGAAGATGTCATCTGTAGGTTGTTCCCTTACACCTTTGAGGGTAATGCCTCCACTTGGTACTTTGCCCAACAACCCCATACTATAGTGTCTTGGGAAAAGTTTGAGTCATGCTTTTTGGAAAAATTCGGAGATGGTAAACCTCTGGAAGTATTAGTCATGGATCTTTCGAGTTTAAAAATGAACTCAAAAGAAAAAGTGAAAGATTTTAATCAAAGATTTTTGACACTTAAAAATAGAATCCCAGCAGACTCTATGCCTGCTGAGAGTCTTGTAATAGTTTATTACACTAAAGATTTACATCAAAGTATAGCTATTTGGGTGAAACGTTATAAAAATGAAACATTGTTAGAAGCCTTTGAAGAGGCTACTTAGATTGAAAAAGACATACTTAGTCTAAAAGAATCTTCTAGCAATGAAACTGAGACTATTTCTTCTTCCAAAAAGAAGATTGAAATTCTCCCCAGACCTACACAAAACAAAACACAACCCGAAAACTCTGATTTGGAAAATTTAACCAAAGTTGTACAAAAATTATCTAATCAAGTTATAGATTTAAAAAGGTCGACTGAAGAAACCTCTTCGAGTAAAGGACCCTACAAACCTCCTTTCTGAAAGCCTTTTCCTGCCAATTGGCCTAATTCAAACCCCGAAGGCTTGAACCTAGAAAGTTTACACTATGCTCTTCAGACAATTCTAGGATCTCAAGATGACTTGATGCCTCCTGAAACCCCTCAAGAGGAAGTCGAGAAGGAAACAACTCAAGAAGAAGAGTCTTCTCCAAACATCTTTGGACACTTCTCGGATAGTATCTTCCAAGATAACTTCGAGACTGTTCACCCTTACAACACTAGGAGTAAGACAACAAACAAACCTCCTGCCGAGAACACTACA
>ML796815.1:731622-749644 GCA_009831015.1 Picea engelmannii
AGATCTTAAAAAATTACGGGCTAACATTTCTATTTATGAGTTGTTGAAATTTCCATTTTTGTTACAAAAGATGTTGCAAAATATTTTAGATAATGGCAAGAATGGTAATTCTAATGGTAATAAGGTTGTGCAAAGCAAGGTTCTGCAGAAGACTTCCACAAAAAATAATCCTGATCCTCAAGATAAAGGAAGCCTTCCTGTAACTCCTGTAAATAGTGTAAATAATAATGTAAATAATGTAAATAACGCAAGTAGTGTAGATAAAATAGCATTAGAAAATGCGAGTAAGAAGCCACAAGCTACAACTCTAAGTACTCGCAAGAATGTACCTCCTTTTCTTTTAACTTTTGAAATCTTCAATAGAAATGTGCATAATTGTATGGTTGACTCAGGAGCATCATCAAATGTGATGCCTTGGTCAGTCTGCCAAAAGATTAACGTCGAAGTAGAACCATCTTCTTTGAAAATCATACAACTTGATCGAACAGATGTTAAAGTTATAGGCCAGATGAAAAATGTATTGATTAGATTATTGTCTAACCCAAAGGTTCATCAGGTTATTGATATAATTGTGGTGGATATTCCAGAAGTGTATGGTCTGTTTTTGAGCAGGGACTGGTCGGAGCAACTACATGGTTACTTCTCAACGGATTGGTCTCACTTATGGCTTCCAGAAAATGGCAAGCCCAACAAGATCAGGGTGAATCGTGAGCGTTACCTCAAGTTCATGGTAACAGACTTGAATGACCCAAATGAACCATATACACCTCCGGATGTTTCACCTAAAGTCCAAGGGATGGACACCTTCTTCGGAAATTTCATGGTTGAAGTTTCACCTATCAACAATCCGCAACAACAGTCCAAGATCCTAACATGTACGCAACCAACAACTTCTATCCAACAATCTGGTGAACCCGATGAAAATCAAATTTGGTCTCTATACTTTGATGGTTCCAAGTCTAAACAAGGAGCTGGTGTAGGCTGCATCATTATCGATTCGGCAGGTAATAAAACATTATTGGCTCGCAGGCTAGAATTTTAATGTACTAACAATATTGCAGAATATGGGGCTTTATTGCAAGGTCTCAGAAAATCCCTGGACATGCACATTCAAAATCTAGTTGTATTTGGCGACTCTGAGATAGTGGTCAGGCAGGTGAGAAATTCTATACATTGTATTTCCCCGCATCTCAAATGTTACCAGTCTGAGGTATGGAGTTTAATAAACAAATTTTCTGCTTTTAATATAAATTCCATCCCTAGATTAAACAATGTTGAAGCAGATCTACTCGCTAATGTTGCCTCTAAACTACTTCCTGGAGAAGGCTTATCCCCAAAAGAATTCTTCGTGGAGCTATTGTTTCGACCATCTGTTCCTAACAACATCACAAACTGGAGAGTATTTGACGATGATCAAAAGATCATTAACTTTCTGCACATGGAAGAAACCTTCCAAGGCATTGTGATAGATGAACAAATGCACGACAACAATTTGCACGACTTTACGATAATACTTAATCCGAAATCTCCCGAAGCTCTATCGGACATGGTAAATCTCATACCCAAATTTGTTGTTAGACTAGAAAAGTTTTATGATTTTGAAGATATATTTAAAAAGACGATCAATTGCAAAACCAACAGCTCCTCATTGTCTTATGAAAAAGTCAATTTAGGGACTAGTGAAAATCCTCAGTGTATGAACTTAGGCTTGGGATGTTCTAGACAAGAAAAAGATGCTTTTGTTAGATTATTCAATGAATTCAAGGATGTCTTTGCATGTACTTATGAAGATCTTAAAACATTCTATCCTAATATTATACAGCATGTCATCCCGATGAAGACCCAAACCTTACCCTTCCAACAGAAACTGAGGAAATTGCATCCTAAACTAGAGCCGACCGTACAAAAAGAATTGAATAAACTCCTAAGTGCTAAAATAATTTTTCCTGTTAGACACACTCAATGGGTATCCAACCTCGTCCCAGTGCAGAAGAAAAATGGGGAAATTCGACTTTGTGTCGATTTTTGAAACCTTAACAAAGCGTTTGATAAAGATAATTATCCTATCCCTCCCATGGAACAGATCCTTCAACAATTATCTGGTTCCAAGAGGCTATCCTTACTGGATGGTTTCTCTGGATACAAACAAGTCTTGATGTCTCCGCCAGACCAACTGAAAACTACCTTCCGTACCCCGTGGGGCACTTATGCTTATCGCAAAATGCCTTTTGGATTGATCAATGTCGGTGCTACCTTTCAGAGAGAAATGGACATTACTTTTAGAGGATTAATCAATCATTCCATAGTAGTCTACTTAGATGATGTGACCGTTTATTCTAAAAACAAAGACGATCATCTAGCTCACTTACGAGCCGTTCTGCTACGATGTCATAAATATGGCATCTCCTTGAACCCCAAGAAGTCCATCTTTGCAGTAGAACAGGGTAAACTACTAGGATTCATTGTGTCTAGTGATGGAATGATTATTGACCGTGAGAGGACCCAAGTCATCGCTAAACTCCCCCCACCTACCTCCAAAAAATCCATGCAGTCTTTCCTAGGCCAGATTAATTTTGTGAGAAGATTTGTCCCCAGTTTCTCCGAAATGGTCAGACCTCTCCAGAACCTGATTAAGAAAGACACCCAATATCACTGGGGACCCATAGAAAACCAAGATTTCAATGCTATAAATAAGGCCATAATAGACGCTCCATCTCTCATGAGCCTTGATTTCTCTCAAGACTTTACACTCTATACTTTTGCCTCTGATTGTTCCTATGCCACAGTCCTAACTCAGAAGAATTCTGAGAACAACAAAGTACCCATTGCCTTTATGAGCTCTGCTTTCAAAGGTGCTGAACTTAACTACCCAGCGGTCGATCGACAAACCTACACTGTCTTCAAGGTAGTCAAGCATTTCTGGTCTTATCTTCTGAAGTCAAGGGCGAAGGTCATTGTCCCCTACCCTGCCATTAGGAACTTGTTAGTGAAAAAGGAGTTAGGAGAGAAAAGAGCCAATTGGGTCACCTCCTTGCAAGAGTACGACTTAGAAATAACCCCATCACAGATCGTGAGAGGCCAAGGGTTGTGTAAGTTGGTAGTTGATTCAGAAACCGAACAACAAGAAGATAGTGATACGTCAGACCTGGAACAACACGATCAGAGTTTGATTGGTTGTACACAAAACCTCGTAAGTCCTTGGTACGACGATATTAGACACTGTCTTCAACATGGATCAACACCCCGTCATCTTGACCCTGCCAAAATAAGAGCGTTGAGATTAAAGTCCGCCTCCTTTCATCTAGTTAATGGTATACTGTTTCGTCAAAATTTTGATGGCGTACTGATGCGTTGTCTTGAAAAGGACGAGGCAGAGAAAGTCTTGCTTGAGTTGCATGCTAGAGAAGCTGGTGGTCACTTCGGTGGTGATACCACTGCTCATAAGGTTTTAAGAGCTAGTTATTACTGGCCAATGATTTTTAGGGACGCCCATGCCTTGTGTCGTAAATGTATTATCTGTCAGAAAGCATCAGGGCAATTGCAAAAACCATCCTTCCCCTTGCAACCCGTTTCAGTCGATTCTCCTTTCCAGAAATGGGGCCTTGATATCATTGGTCATATTAACCCTCCATCCTCACAATATCACAAGTATATTGTGACAGCCACTGATTACTTTACTCGATGGTCTGAAGCCGCCGCGCTAAGAACTGTTAACACAAGTCAGGTGATCGTTTTTCTAAACTCGAATATCATCACCCGTTTTGGTATCCCTGATTGTCTAGTCTTTGATAACGCTTCATACTTTTCTTCTCTTGAGATGAGTGAGTTCTCCTTAGAGAAAGGAATAAAGCTGAAGTATTCTGCTAGTTATTACCCATAGGGCAACGACTTAGCATAGTCAACAAACAAGAACTTGATTAAAATTATCAAGAGAACCGTGGCTGAAAATCACAAGAACTGGCACAATGCACTGCTTAATGCGCTGTGGGATGATAGGGTAACACCCAAAGCTGCTATAGGTAATTCCCCTTTTTTTCTCGTTTATGGCAGAGAAGCCATTCTGCCACCTCACATTCTTCTTCCTTCGCTTCAATTGTCACAAAAAGTCCAAGAAGAAGATTGTTCCCCTTTAGAAAGTCGTATTAACGCTTTGATGAAGTTAGAAGAAGTAAGAACCCAAGCTAAGCGTAAGTTAGATCAACATCAACAACTGATTAAAAGCTGGTTCGATTCTAATTCTGCTTCTGATAGGAATTTTGAAGTAGGCGATCTCGTCTTAAAGTGGGACAAACCACACGAAGGGAAGGGTGAACATACCAAGTTTCAAAATTTGTGGCTTGGGCCATGTTTGATTGCTGAAAATTTGGGTCCTAGTTCCTTTCGATTACAGAATCTTGAAGGGAAGCTTGACACCTATTCGGTGAATGACCAAGCCCTGAAAAGATACTTCGTTTGATTTCTACCCTTGTATATTATGTAAATATTTCCTTTTGTTTTTATTTTTGCCTTTGTTTTCGTTTTTTATTTTGATTTGGATTGATCAGTTTTTTAGTTTTTTGAAACATATGCATGCTTGTGCATTGAGCTATTCAGACAAATACCATAAGAAAATCTCTTCGCTAAAATAACTTCTGAAAGGTTGTACGAACATCAAAGATATATTGCTGAAATTGATATTTATGTTGGAAAATTTTTGTTGTTTGAAAGAAGTTTACTGATTTCAATATCTAAGCAAAGTTTGTCATGATCATATTTATCTTTTTACATTGTCCCTTTTCCATAAAGGAATGACTCAAAAGGATTTCTCCCTGTCATAGTAAGTTGTTTTAAAAATAAAACATTTCTGGTGCTGAATAAAGGACAGTGTCAAAAACAAATTCTGATGAGGTCTAAAAAATATGATAAAATATCAAGATTTTTCAGCGTCACCCCGCTCAGCTATACACAAAAGAAAAACAAAATAAAAAGTTAATAAGAGTTGTGGGGAGTTTTTGTAAACCCGCCAGGATACTGAACAGGTCTGCTGGCAGCGGGTAAATGCAAGCATGGCACCAAGACAACTTCGCCGGGGTACTGAACAGGCCTGCTGGCAGCGAAGCAATGTCGGGTAAATGAAAATATGTAAAACATTATAAGAAACCTCTTTTAAAGTCCTTTATTCTAATCTAGAACTTCTTGACAGGATACAGACATCCGAGTGGGTTAAATGGAAACCCTGTCGAGGCTATGGACGCCTGCTGGCAGCAGTGGCCATGCCAACAATATTGAAGATTTTATCATAAAAATCATGACTTGTTGATCTTAAGACTGTCATTAGTTTGCCTCTTTTAAAACATCGCTGGAAAAGATAGTAAATGATCATGTTTATACGATTCTTTGATGGTTGTTTTTGAGTTGAATTTTTCTTTGTCATCCTAATCTGAATTTGTTTCTTTTGACAGAGATAACTGCTTCTCCCAGTGCGTCGTCATTGTTGGCAGCCAATTCAATTTTTTCAATTGCCCTTAAAGCTGCCTACACCTATGTCTCTTGAACTTCAAATTTCTGTCACATTTTGCAAACATAAGACATTTTCATTTCATACGACATTTGCAAATTGGTTTCGATTTAGTTTTCATGACTGAAAGCGTGAAAACTCCTCCATCGTTATTTGGACTGTCATGATCTATTCTTCAATATTCTGATTGGTACTTACCTTTGGTTTATTTTTCAAACTATGTCCATTTGCCTATTATCACTCTGATTGCGCAACTTGATTTTTGTTTAATTAATGAGACATTGAGCATGTTGATTGATCAATTATACTTGATTATATAGGGGTCATAGTGGATTAAAGGTTTTTATATGATATGATCCTTATTATCTTAGAGCTCTTGGCTTACCGATTTTATGAAATCTCTTGTTGCAATGTTTTATAAACTTTGATTATGCAAAAGGCGCATGGGTCACATATGAGGTTGATTTCATATTGAATGGCAATGTTTGATTATATACATGGCGCATTGGTTAAACATTTGGATTTTACGTTGGTTTTGATTATACACTTGGCGCATTGATATAGTATATGGTTTTGGTTTTACATTGATTAATGGCACGTTGATATGACTATCCACCGCTCGAAACTTCGGGTTGGCTGATTAGTATGGTTTAAACGATATGATGAGTGATTGAACAGCACTGTACTGTGCCATTAATATGCTGCATGGCAGTGATAATCCCACCACATTCGCACGCATACATTAATTCGTTCCCCTTTGAGAGCTTGCAACTGTTAGCCATAACGATTTTTGCCCCTGTGTATTCTCATGTTCAATTCAAACCCTACCATGCACCCACACCATGACTCCGGTCGTAAGGGCTGAACCCAATGGTAGCCAGGAATTGTTGATGTTTGATGGTGCTTACAGAGACCTGGAGGAATTCGGATGGCTCTCGTTCATACGAAAGTTTGATGGCTTTAACCCTCATGTGGCTCGGCAATTTGCATTAACCTTCGATGGTTGCCGAGCCAAGGTTGGGGATGTGCAGTTAGAAATTGATGAGAAATTTCTCAGTTTGGCTACCGGTCTGCCTGCTGTCGGACAGAAGTGGTCAAAAAATTGTAAAGTGGAAGATGTCCCGTGGACATTACTCTTCCAGTCATGAAGGGTGAGTTCATGTGACAAGGGTTTGCCCGCAAATATGCTCAAGCAACGCTGGCATGACTTGCTCATGGTAACCAAGCAGTTCATTACTTGCGAGGGACGATATGGTTTCGTTTTCTTGTATCACCTTCGGCTACTGATGTTTTTCATGGGGTATGAGCTTAACATGCCTTACTACTTGCATAGGAGTTTGTTTAAAATGTCTAAAAGGTACAAACGGAACCAGTCTGATACCAGTCTTTTTCATTTTGGGTTGATTAAAATGCTTGTAGTTTGTAAGTTGGGGTTACACCGTGACTGTTGGGAGGAATTTCTTAAACGAAATAATTTTGGTGACTCAAGCCCACCACAGGTTGACAAAACTGTGGTGAGCGAGTGCAAATCAATACCCACTGTGCCTTACAGTGCGTTGTTGCCTAAACCCCTACCCGATTCTCCTATTGACCTACCCAATTCTATTACCCAGGATATCGAAGCTGCTAAACCCGTGGCTAAAAGGCCTAAAGCCAAACCCCCTACCAATTCTAAAGGCAAGAAAAATGCCCGGTTAATCTCTCGCATGGTAAGAAACAAACCAAAAATTCCTTTCAACCCCGACCCTATTAAGGTGAGTGAAGACTCCGACTCATAGATTGAACATTACCTGGCAAGTGAGTATCCCTACTCAGAAGGTCTATGCAATAAACCCGCATATGATTTTGTGAAGAACCTACCGCCTTGTTTGCAAAACGATCCCAATTTCCTAGGCATCAACATGCCTTGTGAAACCCCAGGTGATTCGTCTAAACCCCCTCCTGCTCTAGCCGAACCAGCTGCTCCACCATATGATCAGTGTGGCTCATGGTTGGAAAGGTATTACCTCGACGTGCCACTGCTGCAGTCAAGAATTCATGCTCTGGAGGATCAAGTTGCAAAGCTCACCAGTCAAAAGGAAAAGATGCCACCCACTGATAAGAAACAGCGAACAACAGGTTCGATTTTATTCAAGAATGTGGAGTCGGCTACAACAGTCGTCAATTCAAAGTTGGCATAGCTCAAACAACCTCACTGGTATGACTTTCACCTATTTATATGACATACTCATAAACTCTGTTTATATCGTGGATCTGCTCTGTCACATAAGCATGCACTTTTGTATATAATTTTGTTTTGATAAATCAATTTTCGTTATCATTTAATTTTGATTGGATTTGGCTTTGATTCGATGGATCGTCGGATAGATTTGATTGTTCTAATTTAGCTTCAATTGGATGCTCTGTTGATCATTGAAGTTGTCAATATTTTCTAAACATAGGCTATTTCTGGTATTCCGATTTTGAACACAGTCAATGGCTCGATTTGAATTGGTTATATTCTTTGCGATATGATTGACAAATGGGTTAACTGTTTTCCATGTCTTTTGACCAATTCGAATACTATTTTGTTAATACATAACCAGATTGCAACTGATTCGATTCATATATTGTTTGAATTTGATTATGCCCAGGATTATGATTTGTTTCTATAATTAACTCAGTGAAGATTTGTGTCGATTATTTCCCAGTTTATGGATTCTGTTGATTCTATCACGCCCCTGTCTGTTGACTGTGTGATGATCAATCACGAAAATCGTTGGGTCAATATTCATTGAGTATGATTTTGTTTGATTACAATTGAAACAATTTACCTATCGTTGCACTTGATTGAATGATATCAATCTATTGATATGACTATAATGAGTCAATGATGGTTACGATCATTATTTTGGTCATATCTATTAACTGTGTGACACTCAGCGAACAAAGTTTATGGCAAAGTTTGTGGATACTGTTATGCATGTTTTGTTTTGACTATAATCGTAACAGTTTGGTATTTGATAAGAATTTTATGCACAACTGTAACCAATCGATTATGATTGTGTTCGATTATAACTATATCAATTTTGGATTACATTACGATTTACTTGTAATTGCATTTGGATATGAAACAATGTGGTTATTATTTGACCTGATTCTATGACAATTAAAAAGAAGAGTATTCTTATCCTGTTTCAATTGCATCCTTTTCGATTTGATTTGATTTTAATAATAAATTTGCTTGAACCATTAGTAATTCGATTTTAATGTTCATTAAAAGAAAATTGGATTGTTTCAAAATATTTTGTTTGATTTCTATCTGATCCTGTTTGTTATTTTAGACTAGCTACAGAATCAGATGATTCTGTAGTTAAGTCTGTAGGATCAATTTTTTAGTGTTTTGTTACTGAACTATCTTTCTAATTTGATATTTTTGTTCTATTGTAGGTAAATTCGAATTTGCAATTGAGTTGTTGAGGAGTTAGGGGATATATCAAAGATTTTACTTGCATTTCATTTTCTTAGTTTAGGTGATTTTGGGATGTTTCCCAGATTATCTAAAACTGTTTGATATTATCCACAAGGAAGCTTTACCTTGTGAAGAGACCTCTATATACTTATGATTTTTGTAATAATCATCATCCTCATTCGTGGGAGAACAAGGATATGGATTTCTAATATAGACTGAAGTAGAATTTGATGTTTTTTCACATCTTTAGCTTCTCAATATATCAATATTTTGTTTTATGTTGTGTATATCAATTTGTTTATGGTTTATGACTACTTTAGCTATCTAAATCATGTGCAAATGATATAATTTTAATCACTGTATCCATATCTTGTTTCTTCCAAATAGATAAAGGACATAACAATTGTTAATTCAGTTTGTGAATGACAGGTTTATCTTCTTCATAGATTGAATTGTTAAACATAATTTTTTGCATAACAGGTTTCCCTTATTCCAGGAATTTATAATCATAAGATTGTTATGATTTTCTTTTATGTCTTGTTTGTCCTGTAAAACACTTCAAGGAGCAGCACAGCCTATCGTTTACGAAAAGATTATGGACTAACCGGTGTGAGTTTCCTCCTCCAACCAACTTAGAAGTTATCATACACAGGGCAGACTTGGAGCGTTTCCAGGTCAATTAGTTTGTTGTTTACTGGTTTTATTAGTTTAGATAGAATTAGTATATTAGATTGTTTAATTTCAGTAAATATATTAGATCGTTTAATTTCAGTTATGTTTTTTTCTTTTTCATAAAATATAAAAATCAAAAAGATTCTTCGTTGTCTTAGGGAAGAAAACACATGAGTTTTGCAGGTTTTAATTAAATCTGTAGATTGTTTATAGTGTACATTTGTGAATAAGTAATATTTTAGCTAGTAATTAGATAGTTGATTTGAGTTATTATAATAGTAATTAGTAGATTGTATATAATAGTTAGAATAGTTTATTTCTAGTTTTATTTAGTGTGTTTTAATTAGATTAGTGTATTAATTAGTTTTAATTAATTTAGTTTCTTTTATTTTTAGTTAATTTTAGTTTGTTTATTAATTTTAGTTAGATTACTTAGCTTAGATCATTTCTCTCTTTGGTTTTCTTAAAAGACCTTAGAGCGGCCAACGGAGCCGTTAAACTCGTCAGGGTGGTCCATTCCAAATGGCTTGGGTTATTTAGACAACCCTGGACCGGTTCCACTCTCCCAATTGAGGGATGATCAATTTCGCCCGTCAACAAAACCATAACCCTGGAAGATGAAAAGTCAACAGGTTTGTGGACCCCATTTTGGGTAGTTTGGTGTATCAACTTCCTAGGGCATAACTTTGGCATACGATCTCTGTTTTGGATGCCCGATAGCTCGTTGGAAAGGTATCATCAAGGAGATTCATTTTGGGGGCTCAATCAGAGCCTTCGTATATCACTAAGAATATATATCCCCAAAAACCTTCATTTAGGCCCTCAAAATGGCCTCGGAAGTTAAAAACTACTAAAAATAGTAAATTACCAAAATTGCCAAAATATTGTTTTGAGACAGTTGGAAAATGTGGGTGGCCACCGATATCCACTTGGATCAATGCAACACAAAAATTTCACGCAACATGTATTAGTGTATGAACCAAAATTGTGCACGATGGATATTGTCGCGCTACATACAAGTAGTGCGCACCATATATTGGCGCGATAGAGAAGTGATCCACATTGGTTATATGTGTGTAGACCATGTGTTACCTTATGGTATTGTTACGCATGTTAAACATGGGTGTACATTTTCAAATTTGTGCATGTGAAGTCATTTGAATGGTATACAAAAATAGAAAACCAGTAAATTTGCACGACATTTTATACTTTTTAAAGGTCATCTTTTTCCAGCACATTTTCGAGGTCCTAAGAAACGTTTTTAGCTACTCCAAAACCACGAGAACAGAGTATACAAAAGTATAAATTGTCCCTACAACTCAAACGAAAGAGCTCGAAGATAGATTTCTAATGTTGTAAACCATTCGTCAAACGAACCGTTTACGAGAAAGTTACAGGACAAATAGTGGAGGGTAAATTTTAATACCAACTAACTTTGAAGAGCCATCACTTTTTGCTCCAGATTCAGATTGAGGCACATGAGAAATATATGGAAATAAATTGGACCATAGAAGGAAATACTGAAGCTGAATTAAAATTATGGGCATGTTAAAAATGTTTAATAAAACATAGAAGGTACATGTAGCGTTTCAAACCAAAAACACTAATTGGCCTAGAACTTCAACAGGTTGTAACTAGCATCCCAGAACCCAAAACAGGTGAAATTTGGACAAACTGTCCAAAATATGTATATGAAGAAAAACCAATTGAAAGCATACCAAAAATCCAATGGAGTAGGTGTAAAAATGCATAATTACAACGCAGATTTGCACCAAATTGAAGTGTGAACAAGAGAAATTTAATGGACAATTTTCAAATGACCATAACTTTCAGCTCAAGACTCAAAATTGAGCAAGGGAGAAGTCATTAGAAATGTCTTGGATAGAGGATTCTAATTATCCACCCATAAAATTGATATGGGCAGTTAATTTTCACAAGAGATCAGAAGAAGGAATTATGATGCATTATTGGAACAAAATTGTACTTAATTTCATAAATTTGTTATATTATTTAGCATAACAAATTTTGTTGGCTGCACATTTTTGTAGAGTTAAAAAATTTTAGTTCTTAAGAGGTGATAAGGTTGAAATTTAGTTAAATATAAGAATAGGTACTCAAGGAAAGAGGGCTATGCCAAAATATTTCATAAGATGATCAAAATCCAAGACTACAAAATGTTAAGGTATGAATTTGGGTGCAGCCATAAAGTCTTGGGAAGCAACTACAAGAATTCCACTCATGTTAGTCAAGTATTAAATGGAATATGGGAAAATGAATAGATCATGTAGTGAATGAATTAGTGAAAATACATTCTCTCCCAAAAAACCCTATACAGAGATTAAGCAATACACTGGAGTCAGATCTATTATAAAAGGAATCGACTATGAGAATGATGGTAATCAGATAAAGAAAGAGGCTTAATGCATATATGGATAAAGAGTGCATCATATACATGGATTAGCTATGAAATTATAGAGTAATTCTTCCATTATGGTTATTAGAGTGCGCAGTAGAAGCATGGTATGAAGGGCATCACTTCAAGGGTAAAGAAATGAATGTGCACATAAGTAAGAAGTGGTAGTTGAGGCATAGGTGCATCAATATGGCATGATGGAAAGGGGATTATGCATGTTGGGCTGAAATAAGATTTGTTAAGACATGATAAAGTAATAGTCATCAAGTAAATCAAAAGTGTTGATATGATCAGATAAGGAAGGGATAAATCAAGTACCTCAAGAAGGAAGTTGGTGTTAACTATCCAAGGTTACTCAAAAAACATGACTAGAAATATAATTGGGTCATGTAGGAGTTGGATCAGAGGGATCCAAATAATAGTGGAATGATGAAAATTAATATCAGCATAATATGTAGTTGCAAGTCCATGAACATCCTAGGATAATGGAAGAATAAATTACGAAGCAGATATCAAGCTAATGGGAATGCAGGACAACACTCCAAGATGGAAATAAATAATAGTAGAGGATTGTTTATGCATTCCAAAGGTATTGAAGAAATTTCACAATAGAATGGAAATGTCAAATCCAAGAAAGACTTAAAAGTGAAATGAATCTCTCTAGAGAGTTAGTAAGGAAACATGAAGAAGAAAATAGTTCTATGCACGGTTTTGAATGCAACAGTGATGGTGCCTGAGAATAATCCATATCAAGTGGCACAGAGCCATGAGTGGAATTTTGAGGGGGTGGAAGTATCACTTGAAATTATGATTGTAAATTAAAAGAAGTATTAAGTACTTTTAATTAATTCTATGCAGCTAGAGAAATATGCATATATGCATCCTTATAGTATGCTAGAGATTGGCTATGCAAGCCAAGTTTGAGGCTAGTTGGCAAGGAGAAGAGAAGAGTGCAACAAAACTCAAATACTAAAGTAGTCAGTCAGGAAAGAGCTAAAGTAGTTTAGTCCGAAAAGTAAATGGATGTATAAAATCCAAAGTCTATAAGACAACATGATTGAAATTATAATTCATCCAAGTGTGAGTTCATATAGATGGATCCAGGAAATAGATAAAAGTTGAAGGCTAATATCAATTTAGTATTTGGATGGGAATGCAAAGGTATCCAAGAGTGATTAAGATAGAAAGTTCTCAGGTCAGAAATAATTATGCACAGTGGTTACAATGAAGAGCACATGAAGATTCACGAATTCAAAAGAATTGAAGACTTCTGGGAAGTGATACAGGGAGAAAGAATTTGTTGCAATCACTGTAGCAGAAAGTATATTATGGTTTGTTGGGACAACCATAAAGAGAGAATGCTTGCATATTTGCAAGTGTTGATGATAATGTTGTTTCATATGGAAGGAAGCAACATAAAGTTGGAATGTTGATTATAAGACTAATAAAGAGGCATGAGATATTCTATTGGCATCATCTAATCAGGTAGCATTAAATCTGTTTAATGGAAGCCATACATGTAAGTATTTTTTTTTTTAAATTATGTTGGATAGTTTCCAAAGGGAAATTTAGGTAAGAATTTCCCCAAATTGAATTTTTTATTATACACAATATGGTATTGTTTAAGTGCATTAACAAGAATAAGTTACCATTAGGTGTGGTAAGGGATAGAGGTCTATTATAGTTATCAAAGTTTTTTATCTTTTGAATGCACACACTGACATAATATCATTTCATGTTAATTTGGTTATGAGATAATAACCGAAGAAATAAAAGATAAGAACTTGTTATAGGAATGATGCCCATAAATCTAGTCATGTATGAGACTAGGACAATGTTGGATATGGAAAGGTATGGATATAGAAATCTTGCGTACCACACACATATCCAATTAGCTTCCTACCTTTAAGTAAAAATTGAACGACAACCTTTTTTCTAACACTAATGCACACCACAGAATTGTAATCTTGGTGTAGTGTTCGGGTTGAAAAGGAAGGAATCCAAGTAATTTAGAAGACAATGGGAAGTGTGTGGAGAATGTGCCAAGGCATTTGCCAGATTTCCAATTATAAATGGTGAGATACATGACTTAGATAAAATCATTCTGAAAATCAATGCAATGGTGCATTGAATATATATGCATTGGGATTTTCACTGATGCCTAGTAAGTGGCAGAGTTTCACTCATACATGATAGAATTTTATACTTAAATGCATTTGCTAAATGCATTTTTTGAGTGCATGTATAGATGTTTTGAATTGAAATAATTATACTAATGATAGAAATGTTGCTAACTCATGGAGATGAGAACATTTTAGGAACTGTTAGACATTGCAACAAGAAAGTTGCAAGTTAGGTAGTCACAACAATAGTGAATACATAAAATGTTTTTTTTAGAAAATTGAAATAATGAACTTACTGTTATTAATTGAGAACAAGTGTATGCATATAATGATGAGTCATTCTATCTAATAAGTTGTTTTGTAATTGTGAATGGATTGGTAGGTGTAGGAAATTCTGAGATCACTGCATAAGGGTTTTGTACATATTGCAATTAAAATATGATGTACATGAAATACTGACAATATGTTGGTTGTATGCAAGATAGTATAATTGCAATAAAAATGGTATTCAAAATGGTGCTTGCTGAAATCCAAAAGGAATACTACATCCTATTATTGCAACAACAATGAAAAATTATAAAATAGAATTTCATATTTTGGGAAAAGTCAAATTCCTTATGAAATTAATTTGATTTCTAAAATGGAATTTTTATAATGTTCTCTCTTGATAACTACATGTGTGTGATGCATATGAGATAATATTGATTAAAGTTGGAATGTTGGGAAAGAAAAAATACTGTTGAGGACACTAAATCCCTATAATTGTAGAAATTTGGTGGGATTCTAGTAATGGGTTAGTGCTCAGCTTGTGTGTGAAATCCTTGTAAAGATGGATTGCTGAAGGACTTCGTAGAAATGAAGGGATGCATGAGCCTTGGAAGGGTGAGTGCAAAAAGGAGGAGGCAAACCAAGGATGCTTATGGCATGGTAGCTGTCACAAGGAGGGTGTGTCAAATGGAATCGTGAGATGAATTATTCCTCGAAGTATCTCTATGGAATAGAAAAATTGACTTCCCGTTGTAGTATGAATACCATAGTTTGTGTTGGAAAGTAGAGCACGAGATGGATAAAAAGATTCAAATACATAAAACTTGATGATTTTTTAAGAATTTAAATGGTACATGGAATATAATGCATTGAGGACAATGCATAAATAATGGGAGGGGATTGTAATACCCCTAGGATGAAACCTAAATTGTAAATGAAAATGTACCTAATCTGGTGGGTTGTTTTATATCATTTTCCATGCACCTTCGATGGTATAGTGCGCACATGTACTACACACTAAAATGATGAAGGGTGCACATTCCAGGATACCACATGCAACAAACTTAGGTGCACATGATTTTGAGGCCATAGAGACTTTGTGTATATGCTGTGTTTTATAGGTTGGTGATCCAGTTATTATAAGCTAGGAGGATTATGTGTTGAATTAGGCTAGATAGACTAGATGCTAAAGGCTAATGAACTTATTTTTGTATATGTATTATCATTAATATAATACATCATTGCGTGTAGGCCGACCAAGATAAAATAGTATGGGGGACTAAACTCCACTAGTTAGGGAAAGGGGGAGATAAAAGTTAAGGACAAGGGGCTAGGCTAGGGAGATTAAGCCAAAAAGGAATATTATATTAATATTCCTTAAAGTATAAAGTATAGATAATTATTTATCCTAAGTTCTAAGGATGGGGACAAGTGGACCAAAGTAGCTCTCAAAATGACAAGTGTCAAGTTGGGAACATGCATACATATAGTTTGGACTTTGTTCATTTGCTCATTCATTCATTCATTCCATCATCATTCACTCACTCATTCAATTGTCCTTCGTACCTTCATGTATCTGTATCTGTATATGTACTCGTACTCGTACCTATTTCTGTACCTGGTTACTTTGGGAGCTAGACTAAAGAGGCGGGTTGTCAGGCCCATGAGAAATTATTTTGAGGAGAGAGAATTGTTGGGAATTAATTTCTCGAAGGTGCCAAACTACAACTACAGGGCTCTGAGACTTCTTTTCTAACCTGTTGCTAAAGCCCCAGAAAGGAAGTGGGGCAGCCAAAGGACTATTGAGGAGAGAAGGGGCACACTTCCTGGGGTGGGACAAGCATGTGGGGAATGAGGGACTGTAGGCTGCTAGTTTGAGTTGGCACTTGTGATGGAGTTTTTTCCTATTGTCTGAGATACATTAGCTTGGTTAGGAATCCATTTACCTTGGTCGAGTTTAGTCCCAGCTCAGGGGTGACCCACTGCTGAGAATGATGAACAATGTTGTATAAGGCTAGGAGGTTTGTGGAAGGTTTGCACATAGTTGGTGATATTTTTACCAAGATAAGTGTCAAATGTGTGTTAAATTACATGCTAAATTATTATTTATGAGTATATTTTTATGGGTTTTCCTGCATGTGTTGCACGTGTATTTGTATTATTATTCTGTATGAATCTATGCATTTACAGAATGTATGTGTCTATTTTAAGTTATATATATAAGTTCCGCAAGATTTTCTGTGTGTATATCTTTTAATTTTGTATACAGTTCGAAATTTTTTATGTGGCATAGCCCAGTTGGATGTTGGGGATGCTACAATATGGTATCAGAGCTCCAGTTTTCAACACTTAGCTTGGATGTGTCGAGCAATTTGAATTGAAGTGAAATTTCATAGAGAATTGATTTCGAGGTGACCAAATTTCAAGTTACAGAGCATCCATGGTAAAAATTAGAAGCAATTACGTGGAATTGGGAAAAAATCCCCACTTTCTATTGTTAAATTCGTGGGAAAATTGAGAAATGTGGCCAAGTGTTGAGGTATTCGTAATTTAATATCTATGGTTATATAAGTGGCGTGACAGAGAAGTGATCCACATTGGTTATATGTTCCCGAAGCATGTGCTACCTTATGGTAACAGTATTGTTGCACATGCTAAAGATGGGTGTATATTTTCAAATTTGTGCGTGCGAGGTCATTTGGACAATATACAACAACAGAAAAACATTAAATTTGCATGACATTTTATACTGTTTAAAGGTCATCTTTTTGCAGCGCATTTTTGAGGTCCTAAACAATGTTTTTTATCTACTCAAAAACCCCAAAAAAAAAACATATGCATGTATACTTTGTATTTTCATCTCAAATGAAAGAGCACATAGAGATCTTTCTAATGGTGTAAAGCATTCATCAAACAAATATTTTATGAGGAAGTTACAGGAAAAATAGTGGAGGGTAAATTTTAAGACAACCTAACTTTCAAGAGCCATAACTTACTATTATGGATTCAGATTGAGGCACATGAGAAGTCTATGGAAAGATATTAGACCATGGAAGACAATCCTAAAGCTGAATTAAAATTCTAGGCATGTTAAAAATGTTTAAGATAGTACAAAAGGTACATGTAGCGTCCAGACCAAAAACACTAATTGGCCTAGAACTTCAACAAGTTGTAACTAGCATTTGTGAAGCCAGAAAGAGGTGAAATTTGGACATACTATCGAAAGTATGTATATGAGGAAAAACCAATTGAACTCATACCAAAAATCCAATGGAGTAGGTGAAAAAAAGCATAATTACATCACAGATTTGCACCAAGTTGAAGTGTGAACATGAGAAATTTAATGGACAATTTTCAAATTACCATAACATTCTGCTCGAGACTTGGAATTGAGCAAGGGAGAAGTCATTAGAAAGGTATTGGATAGAGGAGTCTAATTATCCACCCATAAAATTGATTTGGGTAGTTAATTTTCACAAGATATCAGAAGAAGGAATTATGATGCATTACTGGAACTGAATTGTACATAATTTCATAAATTTGTTAAATTATTTAGCATAACAAATTTTCTTGGCTACACATTTTTGCAGAGTTAAAAA